>PVIW01003082.1:0-183574 GCA_004026585.1 Noctilio leporinus | reverse complement strand
GGGTGAGATCATATGATATTTGTCCTTCACTGACTGGCTTATTTCACTAAGCATAATACTCTCCAGTTCCACCCATGTTGTTGCAAAGGGTACAAGTTCCTTCTTTCTTTCTGCTATATAGAATTCCATTGTGTAAATGTACCAAAGTTTTTTGATCCAATCATCCACTGATGGGCACTTAGGCTGTTTCCAGCACTTGTCTGTTGTAAATAGTGCTGCTATGAACATAGGTGTGCATAGGTTCTTATGAATTGGTGTTTCAAGATTCTTTGGGTATAGTCCAAGTAGTGGAATTGCTGGATCAAAAGGCAGTTCCATTTTTAGTTTTTAAAGGAAACCCCATACTGTTTTCCGCAGTGGCTGCACCACCCTGCATTCCCACCAACAGTGTATGAGGGTTCCCTTTGCCCCGCATCCTCGCCAACACTTGTTGTTTGTTGCTTTGCTGATGATTGCCATTCTGACAGGTGTGAGGTGGTATCTTATTGTGGTTTTAATTTGCATCTCTCTGATGACTAGTGATGTTGAGCATTCTTTCATATGCCTCTGGGCCCTTTGTATATATTCCTCAGTGAGTTGTCTGTTCAGGTCCTTTTCCCATTTTTTAATTGGTCTGTCTGTCTCCCTGGTGTTGAGTCACACTAGTTCTTTATATATTTTGGAGATCAGACCCTTGTCTGAGGTATCATTGGCAATTATGTTTTCCCATACAGTTGGTTCCCTTTGAATTTTGCTGATATTTTCTTTAGCTGAATAGCAACTTTTCAATTTGATATAGTCCCATTTATTGATTTGTTCTTTTATTTCCTTTGCCCTTGGTGAAGTATCAGTAAACATAGAAGAGCAAACCTCCTGACAGGAAAGGGGTACCAACAAGTACAGTTGCAGTGGGGGTGATTCAGAGGGATGGAATCGTGCCCTGTTGATAACAACGTTGTACTAGGTGACATTGTTATTGATCAGCTTTCCAGAAATTGTTTCACAACTTGCTCCAGTCTAGTGATCTGTATCCTCAGTTTAAGAAATATGGATTTAGCTCTGGCTGGTGGCTCAATGGATAGGTGCTGGCCTGCGAATCCAAAGTTCGCTGGTTCGATTCCCAGCCAGGGAAATATAACTAGGTTTCAAGCCAGGTCTCCAGCCAGGTCTGTAGCTGAAGGCAGGTGAAAGGCAACCACACATTGATGTTTCTCTCCCTCTCTCCCTTTCTCCCTTCCCCTCTCTGAAAAATAATAAATAAAATCTTTAAAAAATAATGCCAAAGTTGTTTCTCATTCACAAACACACATAGTTTTTAACTAAAGTTTCATACAAATGATTAAAGGTCTGATAAGGTTTAAATGATTTTCTAGAACTTGTTTTATTAGAACCTCTGTAGGATTTGCTGGTGGAAAGGTATAGGTGTGAGAATGGCTTTTCTCCCATGTAATTGCTGCTCACTTGCCAGGCAGAGCACTCACTGCTTGTTCATTTCCTCCATGAGCTATCAATGTTCTTTGCTTCCATCAACAAACTGCTAAAAGCATTGCACTCCAGAGAGAAAGGTTCACTGTTTCCAGAGTGGCTGTGGTGAAAGCGCGGGGCTGCAAGGCACAGCAGAATCCTGGCTTGGGCATGCAGACAAACTGGTCTGCCCCAGAGGAAGCTGGCAGTTCATTCCATTAGAATTCACTTTTCTTTTCCGAAGTGCTCTGTTCCCATGATTTCATTTAACCAGTAAAACATCAATCCTGTTTCAGCCATGTTTGTCTACCCATGAAATAATTTACTGAATTTTTAAAGATGAATTGATTTTCCAGTATTTGCCCGCAAAGTGAAAACCTTACATATAACTTGAGTCTGTACTAATGAATGACCTTCCAGTATCCCAAAGTTTCAAACAACAATTTATACCTATAGATCCAAATATAATTAAATATTTGTCATCATGAATACCTTTTCTTTTTCTTTCTTTCATTCTTTCATTCTTTCTTTCTTTTTTTTTTTTTTTTTTTTTGGTAGAGAAGTTTTCCTTTTGTGTCATTATATCTGAATCTCAACTTCTTAAAATGTTGCCCCCCCCTCCATATTTCTGGTTAATTTTCATATACCTACGGTGTTTATACTCCAGATCTGGCTTCAGGAAGGTCAACAAACTATAATTTCCTAGGAAGATGATAGTGAGCTAATCTGTAGGATTCCTCTGTAGCATTGGCAGGTTATCATTTATTGAATTATGGAAGTTATATACAAAATAAATATTTGAGTCCTTTGAGAATCACCTAGCCAGAGTATTCTTATGAAGTGCTTCCTCTGTACCTTCCAGTGTAGGTAGGCCCTATGGGGCAGAGGGTGGATACTGAAGTATGAAACATGGTTTTTACCCTCAGAAAGTTTATACTATACAATTGGGAGATGAGACTGATAGTCATGAATCTGCAGCAAATATTAGAGTACAATATGTAGTTCAATGTTAAATTGGGGAGTTTGGTCTCTAGGCTGTAGTAGTTCAAAGGAGAATTATCTATGCAAATGAAATTTGTAAGCAAAGGAAATGGGGCAGTGTTGCATTTTAATTTTTATTTATTTTGATAGTTCAAAAGGAGAAGGAAGGGCATTTCGGGCATTTCAAACAACATAACCGCAGGCTTGGATAAGAATGAATGCTGTGCATTTCCTTGATAAGAGGAAGAATTATTCTATTGACTTGGATCCCCACAAATCCAGGGGTGACTTGAGTGCAGATCCAAAAGAGAAGTGAACAAACATCACAACCAGGAGTACAAATCCACATTCAATTCTAACTACCCTAATGAGACAGTGAATGTACACCCGAATGGAGGCAGGGCTAAGTGTGGTCTGGGCCCATCAGAACCCAGGAGCTGAAGGCCTTCAGAAGATAAGGTGTCATTTAGTTTTGGCATGGTCTTGCTGGCACAGGATATTTTTTAAAGCAATTTAAAGGAAGTTCACCTTCCAGGCAACCCTTGGCCTGTCTTAAGTGTATCCTTTAATATCAGGTAAGACAAACTTAACAAAGCAAAGTGTCTTTTGAGGAACGATGCAATAAAGGAGTCACCTGAATAGGAGAAGCCAAGCTATGTGAAAGTCTGGTGAGGTTGTTAGGTCATGGAATAGGAACATCATAATAGTGAAAGCTGTATGAGGAAGATGAACTTGGTCATGTTCTCCCTGAGAAAGAATCCTGAGTGAAGCAGGGCAGCTGTGAGCTGAGGAGGTGGCCAGGTAGATCATTGAAGGAATCAGGAAATTGGAGATGTAGGTTTAGGCATTTTGAATACAGTATACAGTTAGTCTGAAGTAATGGTGAGATATTGAATTACAGCTTCAAGCTAGCAAGAATGTTCCAGAATTCTTTAGCATAAAGATTTTGGTTGACACCATGAGAGTGGTTAGATGCTAAAGAGAGGTCAAGTAGAATGATCAGGACAAGTAAGGTATGTTTTTGGGAATACAAATATAGAATATATTTCTGAAAATATATTCTCAGAACCCTTTTCAATAAGGAATCCATGTTCAAGCTGTTGGGAGATAATGTGTAGCTTTTTAGAGATAAAATTATGATTAGTAAAATCTGGTTTTGAGAAGTTCCATGTAAAGAAGCCTCTTTAATTTGTTTAACCTAATAATAGTTCCCAAATGTATTAAAATTCTTTTCAATACTTCAGTAAGTCACCAGTCTGTATTCCTGGTTTTCTTTGCTCCATTTCACCCTGGATTCTGTGTAGTACATCATTTAAGACAAAATCTTGATGTTAATTCTAAGCCTGACAACATGATACAGCCAGGTTACATGTCATTTATGACTTCAGAAAATAAATTGGGGTGGGTGGGGAGGGGGACAGAGGGAAGTAAAAAGGGGATGGATGTAATACAACAACAATAAAATAAAATTTTTTTAAAAGAAAATAAATTGGAATACTGGGCCTCTTTAAAGAGAGAAACTATTATTTCAGATTTATGATGGAATCAAAAGTATGTAAAAATGATGTTTATTAAGAACATTGAAAGTGACAGAAATTCAGCTCATACCAACCTAAGCTACAAAAGGGAATTTATTAGCTCGTATAACCAAGAAGTCCCTAGGCACAGCTCACGCCAAGGGTTCAACTTCACGAGATCCTACCTCTTTCCTTTGCTTTTTTTCTGAGGTAGCTTCATTCTTACATAGTCTTTCTCCACCTGGTGGCAAAGAGGCCCTGTAGCACTTGGGAAAACATAGTTCTTATGGCCAGCAACCTCAGCAACAAGGGGTTGTGTCACCCTATAATTTCAGCAGAAATCCTCAGTGCTGCTCCAAGGTTGTGAGGTCATATACCTATCCCAGCATCAGTCATTGTGGCCAAAAGGATGGAATATTCAAGATGGTCAGACCTCGGTCATATCTCTGCTCCTAGAGTTTGGAATGAGAAAAGACTGTCAGTCATGCTTGAACCACAAAATTGGGAATTAAAGATAGACGGAATACTATTAAAGAAATACTGAATAAGCAAAAAAGCATGACCATGTGATTTTTGTATGATGGTGGTGACTTTGACCTAGTTGTCAAAGTCAACTAGGGTCAGCCTCTTGCAAGTGGCAGCTAATGATCATCTTCTATGATAAGGGTTTACTGGAGACTGGGATTATTATCAGAATTATCTTATTTTGCACTTATCACAAAACTTATTAAACAAAATGCAATATGATAACTAGGCCAGTGGTGATATATCACAAACATTAATTGTACCTTCCCTTTAGTTCCTAGAATGAGTATCTCAGAAATATATACTCAATGGTGAATCATCATGACCTCAGCCACTTTGCCATTGTATTTACCTGTGTCACTGCCCTGAAAGGGAAGCCCTGACATAATATCAGAAACAAATCCATGTCTTCCAAGTCTAATTTGAGTCAACCCATAGAACTCCCCATAAATATAGGATTATTTTCTATCAATTCATGGTAGCTGTTATTATTACTATGAGTCTCTTAATACTAAAATACAGTGTATTTTCCTATTCTATAACCTACAACTACTTAGACATTTAAATATCAGCTGCATATCTCTGGTTTGGTGGTGGGTGGTAAGCCTCTGGGCTGCTCTCAGGATTAAACAGGAACAGATGTTAAGATTCTGAATGTAACTCTCCTTCTCACCTAAACCTGGCTTGAGAAATAGAAAGATTTGTGACCCTGGATGGTGGCTCAGTGAATAGGTGCCGGCCTGCAAGCCCAAAGGTCGCTGGTTCGATTCCCAGCCAGGGCACATAACCAGGTTGCAACCCAGGTCTTCAGCCAGGTCCATAGCTATAGGCAGGTGAAAGGCAATTATACATTGATGTCTCTCTCCTTTCCCCTCTCTCTGTAAATAGTAAATAATTTTTTTTTTTAATTGTGGATAGATAGAATATTTCTATTTAATTATTTTTACATTTATATGTATATATGTACATATATGTGTATATATATATAACCTTTTTAAAGTTGCAGTAGAATTTCCTTTACAAAATAGGTCTTGATTCTTGTACCTCATAGGTTTTCACAATATCTTCTAATCTTTGGTGAGTTTGAAATGAACTTATGTTCTCCAAGAGTAGCTGTTGACAAAAATAAAGGAAAAAAAAAGAAGTAATACCTCCTTTGAGCCTTAAATCCAAACTCTGTATTTTCATCCTCAGGTACAGACAAATAATTTAACCTTTTCTGCACCAAATCTAATCACATTGTTTAGTTTTTGCTTATCCTTATATACATATATTTTTTTAAGAACCATATGAAAGTAAGTTTTAGACATGTGGTTACTCCATTACCTCTAATAGCTTCAGTAAGTATTTCCTCAAAACAAAAACACTCTTCTACATAATCACAAAACAGATCTCAAAATCAGGATGTTAACACTTATATAGCATTAACGTCTAATCCATAGACCTTTTTCAAATTTCAGATGTCCCAATAACATCCTTTTTCAGCAAAAGAAAGCTGTCCAGGATCATGTGTTATATTTAGTTAACATGACTCTATTATCTTTTAATCTAGAACAATTCCTCATCTTTCCTTTACTTTCATAACCTTGACATTTTCTAAAAATGTAGGACAGCTCTGGCTAGTGTGGCTCAGTTGGCTAGAGCATTGTCCCATAAACCAAAAGTCATGGGTTCAATTCCAGTTGAGGGCACATACCTAGGTTGTGGCCTGGTCCCCAGTTAGGGGGTGTGTGCAAGAGACAACTGACCAATGTTTCTCTCCCTCTTTCTCTCCCTCCCTTTCCTTCTCTCTGAAATCAATAAGCATGTCCTCAGATAAGGATTAAAAAATTAAAATAAATAAAAGTATAGGAAATTATTTTGTAGAACATCCCTTGATTTGCCTTTTCTGAGGTTTTCTCATTTTAGATTCAGTTTATGCATCTTGGTCAGGTATATCACAGAAAAGATGCAGTTTTTCTCGATGCACCCTATTAGGTGACACAGGATGTCAATTTGTTCCATTGCTGGTAATAGTAACTTTGAACATTTGGCTAAGATATTATCTCCATGTTATTTCTCCACTGTGACATTCCTATTTTTTTCCTTGTATAAATAATACATGTGTTTGTAGGTATACATTTCAAGACTATTAGGTTCAGTGAGAGTGAGAAGAGAAATGATAGAACAGACCATAAGTTTAAAAAGATTTACTTGGCCAGCTGCAACAGGCAGGCTGAGACCCTGGGGTGTCAGCCCCGAACAGAAGTAAGGCAGGAGTTTTTAAAGGGGATAAGGGACCAGGGAGTTGAATGGACTCTGCAGATGGCTCTGAGAACAAAGAAGTTGTTAAATGGAAAAGTTACTAAATTCTTGCCAGCTGACTGAGGTATCATTAAAAGACATAGGCAGTCACTGATGTCTGTAGTTACTGGGCCGGGGCTGGGGGGTGTCAAAAAATGTACTGGGGCTTATTAAAACCAGAATTCTCAGAACCCAAGTCTTAAGCCTAAGAAAGACTATGTAAATATGTTGTTTCTCACCACATTTTCATTTGTTAATTTAATCATCTCTTGATAATTCTTGCCTGAATCAATTATAATTTCTATGATTGCCAAATGGTGATTTTATTTTCTAAATCCATCGTTCCCTCTACAGTATTAGTTGGAATTCCAAGCTAAGAAAGTGTACTGTTGTTTGGTTGTTATTAGTGTAACCTCATAAATTTCTGTCTTATTTAATAGGTTATAGTCCATTGTCATTCTTTATTTTCTCAAACTGTTCCAGATTTAGCCAGGGAAACTCCTTAAGCCAGTACCCTTTTCTTTTTGACAGGTTTCAGTCATTTTTGGATACTTCCTTAATTTGTGGCATAAAAAGTAAATTAATTATTTTCATCATTGGTTTTCTGTACTGGTATAAATAATGTTTCTTTGGGTACTGCCTGTTGACTTAGGTCAACCTGTTAATACAAAAGAAGCATTCTGGCCTATTTTCATTTAACCAACTTACCAAACTAACCTACCCTCTTGAATGGCTGTCTGGAGAACCTTGAACATCTGTAGCTCATCAACTTCTCTCTGATACTTCTGTTCCCACTAGTTGAGTGGTGCTTACGTTTGAAAGGAGATATTTTAGTGGAGGCTCCTATGCCTTACATATACCAATTGTACTCCAAAAGTCCCAGAATGTTCCATCATTGAGAACCATGTGTATTGGTGAAAAATCTACTAAGGACCAAGAAAATACAGCCACCACGTATGTTGAATATTTTTCTTCATTATAACAGAGAAATCATCCATTGTAATCTATCAACCTCATTAAAGATTTGGCCTGGCATAAGTAAACAATTTTTCCTCTGGCCATTCACCAGAGCCTAAAATAACATAATCATAGTAACTTGTTATTAAACACTTATCTACTTATCCTGCTATACTTTATCATTAATATTAAGTTGCTCCTTATTTTTCTTGCTTTTTTGGCTTAAATTATTATTTCTACTGACCACATGAGGGTGTCTGTGAGCTAGGAACAGGAGACTCTCATACAACTTCAACAACTAATAAGGAACTTGAACAATAATAACTTGTCATTTCACTGTATTTGGAAGTTATAATTTAAAAATGGAAGTTATAATTTTTTTAAGTGTAATCAGGTTAGCCAGGAAACTTCATTCAATGTTTTTTGCCATGAGAAAATCTTTTGACTATTAAATGAAAGAATTTTATGAAAAGAATTTAGAACTTTGAGGTTGTGTGGCACAAATTTCTCAAGCCAAGATTATAAGATCTATGATGGCCAGAGGAAAGGGGGTGTGAGGGCTGGGTGGAGGTGAGCAAAGGGCAGTAAAAGGACAACTGTAATAGTGTAAACAATAAAAAATAAAGTTTAAAAAAAAGAATTAAGAGATCCAGGTTCTATACTGGGTTCTACCTGTGCTGTGTGGCTTTGGGTAATTGTGTCAATTCTTTTGGCTTTAATTTCTTTATATATGAAATGAAATAAATTATAAGCTGACCTTTTAGGCCTGACATAAAAGGCAATAATGAAGACAGGATCTAAAATTAGATATAAATCAAAGAACTTTATCCCGGTGATTCTTCTTTCTTTCTTTCTTTCTTTCTTTTGGCTAACTGCTTTTAATAAATTCTCTCCTATAAACATTACAACCACCATTTCAGTTATGTATTACTGTTCTCATTTCGAGGTTGACCTTAAGAGATTTGCCCCAGGTCATTCTTCTAACACTGAATGAAACAAATTTCAGCCTAGTTCCCCGTAACTCAGGTTTTTATTACTCTTGACTACATGGCTTCCCTAGGTCAAAAAAACTAGTTTCAGTGGAGATTTTACTATGAGAAGAAAACAAATCATTCTTTTCCCAATCTAGACCAAATTCTTACGGGTACCAGATGGGTAATGTGGATGGGATACCTAGTCCAGAAGGGCCCACCTAGGAGGACAGCCTTTGCTAGTTCTTGCCATCGAGAATGCAGGCTTCATTTGGCCTTCACGTTTTCAAGAGAAGACTGAAATGGTATTTTTAAATGTAATTTCATTAATTTGAAATTTTGGTGACAAATTCAGAATTTTTAAAAAGCAGAAAAACAGCAGAATATTCCAGGACCCAGAGATCTCTCCCCTCTTAGCAGATCGGGGCTGGGCCAAGAAATAAAGCCCCATTCTCTTCCAAGCTTTTTCAAGTAACTTGCCTTTGATAGTAAATTTTCTTACTTCACAAAACTTTAGCATCTCCTAATGGCATTAAGAATTTAAAACAGGGATTAGCAAATTACCACTTGTTTTTATATGGCTCCTGAGCTAATAGTCATTTTTGTTAAAAAAAAAAAAAAAGACAAAATAGTAAGAGTCCCTCTACCCAGTGCTGACAGAGCCAAACACTAAATATGGAGAATTCAGTGGAGAGATATTGGTCATTTTATAATGAAAGGTGCCACCTAAGAGAACTGGAAGGTAATGCTCAAAAGCCTGACATCCCTGATGGCATGTAGGTGGCAGGTTATAGAGGACAGAATCTCAAGATGCCTGGGGTTATAGGTTCTGGGTTATGCTAGTAACTGATTGATTGGAGATGCAGTAAGGGTAATAAATTATTTCTTTAGGTCTAGAGGAATTCTTAGATTTTTGTCTGTCATCCCTCTCTCTGGTCCCATGTGAAAATAACCAGGGTATCCTTGCATCCTAGGGCTCAGGACCTGAAACATGATTTAGGGCAAAATGTTGTCTTTAGCCTGCAGAGGTCAAGACTGTGACTATGAGTCAGGTCTGTGCCACATCCTCAGGGATTGCTAGTTATCCAGGGTAAAGGGTAGGTCTCTATAGTGGGGTGGGGTGAGGTATGTGTGTGGGGGGGTGGGGGTGGGGATTTCTAGAGTTAAGATTTAAAACTAAATTTAACCAAAGTCATAAAGACTCAGTTTAATTTTATGTTTTAACAATGGAAAAAAATTTAAAAAACAAAACACTATCCTGTGACATGGAAATTATGAAATTCAAATTTCAGTGTTCATAAATAAAGTTTTATTAGAGCACAGCCCCACTCAACTCATTAATGTGCTGGCTATGGCTTAAAAGGCAAAACTGGAAAGTTGCAACATAAATCACGTAGCTGGTAAAGCCTAAAATATTTACTATCTGGTTCTTTATGAAAAACTTGCCAACCTCTGGTTTAAAATACAAAATCCAGAAAAAATGGGCAGTGTACCTCTCCTTTCTGCCCTGATATACACCTAGGCTGACATAATTAAAATGGATTCTGCTTAAATCAGAGGGTAGGAAAAGGGGGAAATGAACAAAGAAAAATAAACAATTATCTGAAAATGTTGTCTAAGCATATGGAGTAAAAATTATGTTTCTTCTTCCAGTTATATGCATACCCTCTATTAAAGGCCATATTATATCAAATATATATTTTTATATGTTCTTTAAGTCATAAAATAAACAAAAAACTCTATTAATTCTTGGGGGGAAACCTAAACTGATATTTTTTTGTTATTCATGCATTTTATGAGTTACAAAACAAAATTCTCTGTTTATGAGAAGAATGAAGCTACACAGCTCCTCAGCATGCGTAGTCCTGTCCGGGCCTTCCCTCATGTCATCCTCTCTGGCTAGAACACCTGCCTCCCACTCTGTGTCTCATCCCTCAAGGCTGAGCAGCAGAGTTTATCCCACCCTCCTTGGCATCCCCTTGCTCTGGTCTTTCTTTGATGGTGTCAAAGGGCAAGCTCCTCAAGACCAGATTTCACACCCCCTTTAGACATCTGCTGGGTAGCCTGACCCCTGGTCAGAGCTCAATAAATTCTTGATGAATCAGTGAATCAGTAAATGAATATATGATTAATTTGATCATTTAAAGCTTTTCTAAGGTCCCTGAGAGGGGTGATAAAGGCTGCAAACTGGAAGGCTGCTGAATCTTTTGTTTCTCACTGTTCACTGGCTGACTGTTGCACAGTTGGTGGAGTCAATTGGTGAAAAGTCTCCTTCCACCCACTTTTTCCCTATGCTTGTTAGTGGCAGCTACAGAATGAATGTCTGAGAACCAAGCAACCACAGCCTGATCCCCAACTGCATTCAGTGATCTTAGGTGAGTCATTTAACCCCTCTCAATCTCTATTCCCCATCTGTCAAATGGAGATAATCATAGCAGCTACCTCACAGGGTTGTAAAAACCAAATGATATAACACAAGTTCAGGTGCTCTGCAAACTGCAAATAGCACATGAATGTGAGATGTTCTTATTTATGATAATAAATCTGTATAATAAGTGAGGGAATGATTATAGAACATGGGGAACCTATTTTAAAATTTATAAAGAGCTATTGAATTAAATTTGAAAATTTTAGGAATCCTGTTCAGTATGTGTAAACACCTTTTTATTGGGAGAGGAGTTAATATTTTGTTCATAACTTACATAGACTAAGATGAACAGTCAAAAGAATAAGTTTTTCCTGTCCCAACCAGCTTTGGAGGCAGGTTTATTGCAGTGATCATTTTAATTTTAATTTCTCTCTAAATTTTGTAAGCAGCCACTGGTGGTAAAATGCCTTCCTTCTGAGACATGGTACTGAGTGTATGCATAAAGCATTTTGGTATATTTCCTTTACCTCTAAAAATCTTTGTTTTAATATAAACCTTATTAGTGGAAATGAATTCTGTTTTGCTGGCAATAGACATTACATCACTGGAAGAGCACTTTAATAGAAAAATAGCCACCCCTCTTAATAGCAAAACTTTAGAAATTAAAAGATGAAAGAAAAAACTGGTAATTGAATACTAATACTGCTGAAATGATTAACAATATCATATTAACTTTAAAAAAAACCTGCTCAAATTATTGACAAAAAACATATACAAAGTATCCCACCAGAAATACAAACAATATGGTTATCTTCCTGACTATAACTCATAGATTATTCATTTATTTTAAGTATGCCTACATATTCTCTAGCATTGTATTATAGAATTCTTGAGTAACTGAAGATGAAAATAATTTAGCCTGAACATTACAATATCTAACCCTTCCCTAATGATGGGAGTTTGTCCAAGATTCAGTCTTTCTATTCTAGTCTATTCTACATAAACTGATAAATTAAATCTTCTTAAATAGAAACTTTGAACATGGCACTCTAGGTCAAAAACCTTTAGAAACCCTTTAGAAATTGCACCATTCTCAACCTGTACAATGACCCATTCCTCCCAGCATTCAGAGCCTTCCAAAATAACAGCCTATCCTTGCCGCCTTTGTACTTCTGCCACCTGCCATTTGAGGCACATTGCCTCCCATCACTCCCTCCTCCTGTTTCTGCAGGTCACAGCCATCCCTCTCAAAGTTCCATCCTAAATGCCACCTCCCCCAGCCACTCCACTCCCAATGATGTATCTTCTTCCTCCTTCTGACTCCATGACACCCACTGTTGCTTACAGTTTTCAGGGTTCTAAACTAAGGAGCTATGAACTCAAAAAGACTAGTCAAATGGCACACAAAGTACCAAGGTATTTGTACTAATTTATTAGTAAATAGATCAATACTCAGTTACATTCAGGGTAAAAGTACTAAAAACAGAAAGCAAAAGGAAGCCAAACCAAGGCTTTTTACTTTACTTTTCTAGACTCTAGCCATATCTTTAGATTCTATTATTTCTAATAATATTTTATTATTTAGAAGTAGAATCCTCAAAATAAAATCTCAGTATCCTCTGACCCTAAGTGTTGCTCCTTAGATCATGCCCTAGGAATTGTGTGATTCTTCTGTAATAATGGAAGAAAGAACCCCAGCAGTTGTTTGCAGTAGGATTTGAGCTGCTAATGGTGACAATAAAATGTCTGCAAAATCTGTAGATAGGTAAGGAAAGATCTCTGAAAGTTCCATAATTGTTATATAATTTGGTTATAGCATAAACTTCTTTTAAATATTATAAACATAATTACCTGTATTAATTTTAAATTTATTAGAACTAGGAGGTTTGTGAAGAATAAAACTTTAGCTCTACCAAAAGGTTGCCAGTTAGATTCCGGGCCATGGCACATGCCTAGATTATAGGTTTGATCCCTAATTGGAGCATGTACAGGAGACAAATGGTCAATGTTTCTCTCTCTCTCCCTTCCTTCCTCTCTAAAATCAATCAATAAATAAAAAGAATAAAATGTTAAAGTAGCAAAAGTTAAATGTTTATTTTAGCTAACTAATATCTCATCATTCCTGTATGTTTAAAATAGTAATAGTCCTTTGCTATGATCATAACAAAATCAGTTAATTTTTAATCTAGTGCCTTGTAAGTTTTAAACTCCTGCTAAGTATAAACATCAGCCTAATATTTTAACCTTTCTCATAAAGAATTTCTTTATTCCTGAAGACTCTTAAGTATAAATGATGTTGCTTGTAATTTGACATGGGTTATTTCTAGCAGTACTCTGATATATGTGTTATTATTACTATTATGAAGGTATTATAGTTGTAATTTTTCTGAGATGATAAAAAAAGATTTTGTAGGTCTGTATGCAAAGCATTCAAAGAAAAGATTATTTTACTGTCTGCCAAATGTAGCTTCAAGCAAGAACTATTGTGCAGGATCTTTTATAGACATAGATGAAATTCCTTTTACCATTTGAACAATGTTTACATTCAGGAAAGTTCACAGTTAAGTCTTTGACATACTGTGAAAGGATCTTTTGTTCTCTGGAAAAACATACTTCCTCATCCTTTGAGTCACCTTATTTTTATTCCCTTGTTTACTTTTCTGGGGAAATAATGTCCACCTCCCAAGTAATGCCAAGAGAACAGTTTCAGAAATCAAGGTTGTCCTTATGAGGAAAGAGAGCTTAGTTATTGGCAGAAAAAATAAGAAATATTTTAAAAACCTGAATAAGATAAACAATGTCATCTCAAAAAAACTACTTGGATAATTTTTTTTCCAAAGCTATAAAAAGAGAATCTTTTTTTATCACCATAATTAACAGTGATCAGGCTCAGGAAATGTGAGACACTGCACTGGGGTGACATAGTCCAAAGGCACTCACTTTTTCTATTGTGTTAGGAAAGCACTCCTCTGCTGTGTAGATTCCCCTAGACACATGCATAGTTTAATGTTTTCTTCTAATTAGTGGCATCCAGGACCACTTTCATAATGAGTTCTTAGTGATATTTATAAATAACGTGTTTGATTCCATAGCATCTTCAAAACTGATTTTGAAGGAAGGAGACACTGCTGTTTTGTTCACTACCACATGCCCAGTGCTAGCACAGTGCCCTGAACTTACTCACCCCCAGTAAACATTAGTTAAGTGAATGAATAAAATAAATACATATGCTTTCAATGCAACAATTTCAAATAAGTCTTTTTTTTGTTAAATATTGTATTTATTTATTTTTAGAGACAGGGGAAGGGAGGGAGAAAGAGGGGGAAAGAATCGTCAATATGAGGTTGCCTCTCACACACCTCCAACTCGGGATCTGGCCTGCAACCCAGACATGTATCCTGACTGGGAATTGAACCAGTGACCCTTTGCAGGCTGGCACTCAGCCCACTGAGCCACTTCATACTTCTCCATATGATAGATGATAATATCCCCATTTTACAGATGAAAAAACAGAATCTCAAAGAGTTGATATAATATATCCTATAGCCAGTATGTGGCACTATCAGATTTGTAACACCAGGGCAGGCATTGAGTCTGTAGATCGTGTTCAAGATTGTCTGGTATAAAGCTAGTTCAGATCCTATACAATATAAATACTATATTTTACTAACCTTCTGAAAAATATACTAGCCCTTTGATCAAGGGTTCTATTTACTGATATTCATGGCTCTGCATAAATATGATATGTATTAAAACGAAGGAAAAAGTGATTGCTTTTCAGAAATACCCCATGCTTTCTTAAACCATTATGTGCTTCAGAAAACATTGAAATCTGTAACTTTTGAGAACACATTTATTTTTTTTAAGATTTTATTTATTTATTTATTTTTGGAGAGAGGGGAAAGGGAGGGAGAAAAAGAGGGAAAAAATATTAAGGTGTGATTGCCCCTCATGCGCCCCCAACTAGGGACCTGGCCCGCAACCCAGGCATGTGCCCTGACTGGGAACTCAACCAGCAACCCTTTGGTTTGCAGGTCAGCACTCAATCCACTGAGCCATACCAGTCAGAGCAAGACACATTTTTATTTAAAGCCAGTGCAGTGTAGTAAGAGTAATCTAATAAACCTAGCTTTTGGAATAAGATGGACTGTGATTTAAATCCCAGCTTTATCAGTTAACAGCTATGTGACAATGAGTGAGGTGCTTAGCTTAAGACTATACTTCCAGCCTGCAAAGTGGAAATAACAATGACTAATGCGGAGAGTTATGAGTATTAGAAATAATATATTTAACATTTCTAAATGGTAAACAACATGAAGGCAAAGGTCATGGATGTATTATTCATATTATCTTTCCAATGCCTAGCATGGACACATAGGAGTCATTCATCATCAGTCTTCATCAAATGAGTGAATGGATGGATGGAGGGATAGGTGAGTGGGTAGGTGGGTAGATGGAGGGATAGGTGGGTGGGTGGGTAAATGGATGGATGGATGGATGGATAGGTGGATGGATGAATGAATTCTCCTTGGCAGCCAAATTAAGTTCCATTGCTTAGCTCTGCATAATAAACCAGGAAAATTTTATAATAAGTTTTAGCAAAAGGAAAAATAATATATATTTTCTTATTTGCATTCTTGGAAATGCCTTTCTTCTACCGGATCACTCAGAAAACTATAAAGTAAATGGAAAACTCACATTTGATATTTCCTGATGTAAAAAGTTTAATTTAACACATGAACTTACAAGTAAAATAGGTCGAAGTGCAATTCCTAACTTGACAAACTTGGAATTTGTAGGCAAAGATTCACCTTTTCCTTGGCACTTTATCATATTTTATTCTCATTTTTTAAGGTGTCCATTTCTGTCAAGCCTCGGTTGGGGCAGCCATGTAGCTGGAAATGGTTGGACTTTACTTCATGCCACGTCTTTTGCAGCCGAGAGCAAACATGTTTTCAGGAGCTCAGAAGTAATCAAGTTCTCATTTCAGCTGCCAGAGCCATAAAAGGGACCTGCTGCATTCTGGGCAGAGCACCACATTAGGAAACATCAGTTTGGTATTTGTAATATTTGCAGGAACATTGAACTTCCTGAGTGAGGTCATGAATGAACAGACGATCGTAAGTGTTGTAAGAATTGGACAGACTGTGGAATTCTTATTCAACCCAAATTTCAGAAAATATTCTTGATTAAAACTATTACATTTTTCCAATCTCTACTGAAAATTAACGGTTTGTACTAAGCATACCTTGTTTTCACTCTCAGCAACTAAAACAATAGTACTAATGGCTAACACATGCAGCACTTAGTGTGGCTACACATTGTTCTAGTCACTCATGTATATGAGTCATTTTTTTTTAAATAACGAGATTTTATTTAGTTTTCATTTTTAGAGAGAGGGGAAAAGAAAGGGAGGGAAAGATCAATATGCGAGAGAAATCAGTTGCCTTTCACATAGCCTGGCCTGCAACCCAGTCGTGTACCCTGGCAGGGAATTGAACCAGCGACCTTTTGGTTCACAGGCCAGTGCTCAATCCCTGAGCCAAACCAGCCAGGGGGCTATATTAACCTTTGTAATCCCCACATCTGATGTAGGTACCCCTAAGATGTAGGTATCATTATTACCTGGTTTTACAGGTGAGGTACCTTACCCAGCTAGTAAGTGTCAAGAGCCAGGATTTGGATTCAGGCAAACTGGTTCCAATGTCTGTGCTCTTAACCCCTGTGTTAGAGGACATTCTTGAGTGGCAGTAATACATGCCTCCATTAAGACTGAACAAAATCTATATTTGATCATCCCAGACAAGGCAAGGCAGACCATCTCCCTGTACTTTGTTTTCCTTCAAATGCAACATGGCTCCCATTTCAGATTAGATTAGAGGCTAATTTTTAAGGAATTGTCTGAAAGAGGCTTCTGAGAGTTCTTCCAAGACTAAGAGCATTCACCTCACTTCCAGGGGGGGAACAAATGCTTCAATTTAATGGCACAATAAAAAAAACATGAGTTGGTCAGCTACCATATTAAAGTTCTTACAACCAGATTCTGATGAAGTATGTCTTTATAAAATTTCAGACTACGTTTTTTGTGTCTAACCTACAAGAAGCAAGAAAGGAGGTGGTAGATTCACTCCTGCACAGGTACTTGTTCCTTAAGAGCTCACTTGTCAAAACTCACTTAAAACATTCCTTATGGGAGTGATGGCCCTGCTGGGGCCTCTTTCAGCACACGCGGGCCACTGGTTCTCCCACAGGGAGGATGGATTGCAAAAAGGACCCTCTCTGGATGAACCAGTGAGAACAGAAGGAGCCATTTTCTCTAGGCCGCCCTCCTCAGAGCCTAGTGATGGGGGTGTAATCACAGCATGAATTTCAGCACCACACACACTGCCTCAGCCATACAACCCAGTCAGGACATATGAAACACCCAGAGTTTTTAAACTATGCATGGGTTAACTCATCCAGGAGTAACACACACAAACAATATTAGCTGTCTGAGCCCTGTTCACAGGCGGAAGAGCCAGGGCAGAAATGGCTCTTGAAAGGAAATCCAGCTCTACTCAAAGAGAAGGAAACATCGGTGTTCATTCATCATTCATTTACTTAACTGCTTGTTGCAAATATACTCTGCACCAGCTCTTGTACTAGGTGCCAGCTCTTCAAAGATGAGAAGTCCTGAATGTCTGTTCTCACTGTCAAGAACATGAACAGGATAGAGAATCAGGAGTGCAATGACTGGCCATGGGTGGGAATCCAAGTAGAAGGGATCCCTGAAACTCCAGAGAAGGGACAAAGCAGGAAACCAAAGCATAGATTCATGAAACAGGGACCCAAACTGGGAGCCAGGTGCTAAAAGAAAGATACAAGCTAGGTGCTAAAAGTCAAGAAGTCAGTTTAGACTTAAGATACAAGAAGAGAGGGGACCAACCGCAAGACTGGCCCGAGGCTGGACAGCATTTGGGGCTAAGGAGTTGCAGCTGTCAGGACCACCTCAGCCTAGAGCCTGTAGAAGTCTGTACCTTAGAAAGCTGATGCTTGTCTATTATGCTCTAACTTTTTATAAAGAGTCACTGTAAGAAGCAGACAACAGAAAGTTTATCTGTGAATTTTGGAGCTTGGCATAAACACTTTTATAGACAAAGGTGTATGCATTCTTCCATTGAGTGGTAAGATGTGCGTGACCCAATTACTGTGGAGAAACAGTTTAATTCAATAGCCAAGTGGAATAATAAACTCCTCCAAGAGGCTGGGTTGTAACTACATGTTTGATTATTATTGGGTGGTCATATAATTGCATGTAGGAAACTGAAAGGGGTGCTATTAATAATAGCCCTAGGACAATAGGCATTAACGGGACGGGAACTATCCCAGCACAACAGGACATATGATCAACTGGTTCGTGTAATTTTATTGTTATTTATTTTATTTTATTTAGAATATGGTTTTGCAGGATCCCTCTAGTGCTTTTGGGACTCTAAATCTAGAATATGTGATTATATAAAACACCAAGAAAAGGTTTTCCTATTTCATGTATAGTTTTTTAATAAAAGTCTTCTTTTCATTATAAACCTATAATGCATTCTGGAGTACCACACAGCATGAAAACAAGTTACCATGACTAGCTTGCTGTCTAGAATCTTGTGGTTGCCAGAGGAGACATCATTTCCCTGGTCAGACTCTCCCATATGTGATGGAAATGCTGTCTTTTAATAAATAAGAGCATAGAAGCCATCTTCAAGCTAATAGCACCTTAGCAGTACTGACCCCTCACCACTAATAGATTATTATAACAGGTCTTCAGAAAAGCTGAGCTAGTACACATAAGGAGATACAGAACTCCACATGAACTCAGGCTTCTAGGTATGATCTTAAAGCAGGCCCCTGAATCATTAAATCTTAAAGAGATTGTAAAAATAATCTACCTGACTTTGACTAGCATTATAATTTTTTTTGAAACCAGTGATCTCTAAATACTTTGAAAACTAATTATTCTCCATAGAATTCATATTTTAGTTTTAATTCATTTTGTTTTTATTAGTATTTAAGGTTAACTTTTTTCTAAAAGAGCTGCTCTTCCTACTATAGGTGATCTCTCTAGTACAATCTCCTTCCCTCGGAAATGCCCCTGGCCCTTTAATCAATACCTTGCCTGCAGACAACAACATAACTCCCTGGTATTGCTCCTTCTCCCTTGTTTTCACTCAAGTGGGTACCTGAAGATGTTTTCAAATATGCCTATATATCTTGGAGGAGCCAAAGAAGGGTAAACCCAGTGGTTATCAGAGATCAAGGCTGAATAGGAGGACTTCTCAGACTGATTCCCCTTTCTCCTTCCCTCCAACCTGTTTTTGTTTATTTTGTCCTCTTTATTTTCTAAAAATAGAATAAAGCAATTAATTGTTGGGTACTTTAATACATTGGAAATGTCACTTTTAAAAAATAATCTAAGGTTTTAGCATCATCAGAATGGTCAAACTGAATTGACTTCCTATGTCATAATAGTTGCCATCAAACAATATTTAAATCTATGAGAAGCCTCAGACTTTGAAATGTATTCTCTCTTCTATTTTGAATATAAACAAGTCATAGCTTGGACAGAAGCTCCAGTTTTAGCATTAAGTAGTTCACTAGATAAAGCTCATCTGGTGTGTTTTAAAATAGGCCCAAAAAACCCTGATTTTTTTTTTTAATTGAGATTTTAAACTAGCAAGCATATGATTTTTAAATCACTGAATTTGATCTCCTACATGTTTCAGTTAATCTACTAGCACTTAGAATGATTACATTTTCTTGCCAGATTGATTTATTTTCCCTCTTAGTCTAGCCATCTTTCAGGTTTAAAGCATGCAGTTTATTGAACAAAGAGAGTACGTATCCTTAAAAAATTCATTGCATCTTGGTTTATGTAGTCTACCAGCAGAAGAATTTTATCACTCCCTAGGGGTGACTCTGAGCTATTGGGGTCTGGCTGCCTGTTAAACTATTTCTCTTTATTTATGGTCTGTGTAACAGAAGGGAGAGGAAAAGTTGGCTCCTCTGAGCGTTCTCTGAGCCTGGACATTGCCTTGCTTCTGCTAAAAACACTGACATGAACTGACCCTGCCAAAGACTCAAAGGTCACTTTTCTGTTTTGTTCATATTGAGAAATACTTTAGATAATTATCTGTCTTTTGTACCTAAAAAGAATAGGACGGGACAGGGGCGGAGGGGTGGGGGGGTTGTTTCATTTCCTTGAATTTTCTTTGTTAGGCAACTTCAGGCTCTCTTGAAACTGTAAAATAGAGCAGAGCTGTGGCGCAAGGGAAGAGCACTTAGTTTCACGCATGGCATGGCCTACCCGTTTGTTGATATGTTGCTGTTTCTGGAAATCCTTTGTTCTTACAAAGATACCTCACCTTATGACGCAAGAGTCTACCTCCATGCGTATAAGGCCAATTTCTATAAATCAGATGAACACTTCCTCATTGATTTATATAACCATTTCAAAGGTTGCAAACATTTCTTGAGAGACTCACTGGGCATTCAGCTTTGAGCTGTGGGCTCTTGCCTTTAACATGCCTAGAGGCTAGCAGGTGGGCACGGCACACATGGGTTGATAAGACTGTCAAAGGACAATATGGAAAAGATAGGGAGCCCAGAGGAATGAAAGCATCTTTTGTTTGGGAAATTCAGGAACAACTTCTAGAAGGTATCATTTGCAGAATAGCTGTCTTCATGTTCAGATTCTTGCAGTTTGTCTGAAAAATAGCTTTAGATTTCATTTGTCACAACCAGCATATCTATCTAATACCTCGTCTCCTAACAGGTGGTTATATTCCATAAAACTTCCACTTAAAGAAATGTGTTTGAAAATGTTTAAATTCTGTTAAGATAAGAAAGGGCCTTGTAAGCCCAATCTCCATACAGTCTCTACTTTCTTCAAACTTCAAGCTACTCTCCTTCATACATTCAGACAATATTCCAGTCTCATGCTTCACCCCAAACGACGCGAATGCAACTCCTCCAACTTCCCAGAGGTACCAGCGCATCTGTGGCTGCACCAGCCTCTCCTATGTTTCTCTCCAAGCCAGTCTCTCCTCCCACCTTTCCAGATATTTTCTCCATCCTTTGTCTCCTTATTCCCAGGTATGTTCATTCTCTCTTCCTTCTGAATCATTTGTATCACTCTAGGCCCCTCAGATCTCACTTGCCATTATTCTAACTCTAATACATGTAACTCTCATCCCTTTCACAACAAAGCCTTGTGAAAGAATTATCTACACACATTGACTCTCCTTCCAGACCTCTGATCACTCACCTCATTGTAACGTGACTTCTATCCCCTCCTCTCCATCTACGGAATTGCTCTTGCTAAACTCACAAGTAACCTACACGTTGTTCAATTTCATGGTTACCTTTTCAGTAATCATCTTATTTGATCCTCACTTGCATTGAATTCAACACATGCTGAAACCCAGTCTTCCCCTAGGTTTTCATAATTCTCACAGCCTCTTACTGACTTCCCTCCACCTCTCTCATCTGATCCCTCTCAGCCTCTTTTGCTGATTTGTTTTTCTCCTGGACCACTACCGTCTTCACTGTAAATGTGCTTTTCAGAAAACTTGATTTGCTTCCATGATTTCAGGTGGTTGGTACTTTTTTTTTTCTTTTTTAAAAAGATTTTATTTGTTATTTTTAGAGAGAGGGGAAAGGAGAGAAGCAGAGAGGGAGAGAGACATCAATGTATGGTTGCCTTTCACCTGCCTCCAGCTATGGAGCTGGCTGGAGACCTGGCTTGCAACCTGCATATGTGCCCTGGATGGGGAATCAAACCAGAGACCTTTGGGTTCACAGGCTGACACCTTATCCACTGGGCCACCAGCCAGGGCCTTGTTGGTACTTTTAAAAGTATACTAACAAATGAAATAAAGAAATGGTGGGAATTTATAAAAATACATAGTGAAAAAATAGAACAGGTTCTCCTTTTTCTTCTGTTTTATTTAATAATCAATCATATGTCTCTACTGCATCATATATTTGAACGGTACTTTACAGTTTTTCTGAAATCATCTTTATATAGATAGCAAGTTTAAAGCTATAAACGACATATGGAGACATGTCTGAATGCAACCCCCTTCATTCTGTAGATGCAGAAGCTCAAGTCTGGAGAAATTATGTACTTTTCCTAGAGACACACAACTGCCCTGTGTCTTATTCACACCTCACGCTAACTCTATGAGGGTATATACATTTATACTGTTTAAGAGACAAGAAAACTGAGATTCTCAGAGTTTGAATCTTGCCCAACGTTGTGTCATTTGTCAGAACTGGAACTAGAACAGAGGTCACCAAGTTCTGCTGGCATGCTCATACTGCTTCTCTACATTCCTAGGATTGGTGCAGTTACATTATATTTAAAATAATGAAATTATATTTAAAAACTGAGATTGCCTTTGAAAAGAGAGAGGCGAGCACAACAACAAAGTAACTACACAGCATATGCCTTTACAGCGTGGCGGGAGTGGCTAGGGAAGAGGGGACATTTCACATAGTAAAACTTCTGTAAGTGTTTATACACACTAAAGACTGAGTTAAGTTATTTGGGAGTTTTTTGTTGCTTGCTTGTTTAAATGTACACACTGATTGCCGGTGAATTGAGATCATAATAATAAATGAATTTCTCTGATCTTCTGCATTAGAGAATAAGTTTGGCAGTGATGAGCCCTAACTTCCTTGATTATTGGAGTTTTCACATGAATCTCTGTGTGGTCTTCTGATTAGTGCATTCTACTTGGACTTGGCAGGGTGGGTGGGTTCAGGATGAGGCACTTCATCATATAAGCCTCAATGGTGTTAACGCAGGAAGGCTGTACTGGGAGCTGTAGTAAAAGCTGTATGAACACAGCAGGCAAAGGGATCCATGTAAACTATAGCTTGTTTTCAATTCACCACCCTCATTACTGTTCTTCCTGCCTAAAACCTCTGCCCAACTCTTACACTTCCTTCAAGACTCAGACTCTTCGTGGTCATTACCTCTACCAGGATGCTTTTTCTGACGCTTCTCCTGACCATGGCTTTAGGAGCCCTAGTAGTATGTTCCACTAACACATTGTGCTGACCCCTGGCATGGCACTCACCCCCCACCCTATCCCTGGCATGGCAGCTCCACCTCCCATGCCTGGCTAAAAACTCCTTCACAAAGTACGGAACTGGGGTGCATGTGTCTGTGTATCCTTCGCATCTAGCAGAGGGCCTGACTCATTGCTGGTGCTCATCAAAAACTACAATAGGCAGTTGGACCATCATGAAAGGACCAAAGGAAGGCACTTGAAGGTTCATTTAAGTCATATATGTACCTAATTTAAAAAATTAAACTTATAGGCCCTGGCTGGTAGCACAATGGATAAGGCACCAGCCTACGAACCCAAAGGTTGCTGGTTTGATTCCCAACCAGGCTGCAAGCCAGGTCTACAGCCAGATCTGTAGCTGGAGGTAGGTGAAAGGCAACCATACATAGATGTCTCTCTCCCTCTCTGCCTCTCTACCTCCCCCTCTCTCTGAAAATAATAAATAAAAATCTTTAAAAAAATTTTTTAAATAAAAATTAAACTTACAGGACTGGCTATGAAAAATAGCTCAAACACTCTGAACTCTTTGCTGATTGATTTATTTTTTGCCTACATTTCTTTAGCATAATTATGATGCATCTTGAGTTTTTCATTTTTAAGCGTTATCTTTAGACTTCAACATGGAATTTCAGGGTTTAGCTCTTTTACTTTCATATCACTACTGTATGATATACACTTACTACTTCCCTTTCCTTACTTTATGATACACACTTTCTCTCATTAAATTTGTGCTGGAATTTTGGTTAGGCCAGTGGTCAGGTCAGGCTTGATATTTTAATAACTACGTAAAACATTATCAACCAGAAGAACCATGTTGTGTGCTTGAATTACTTTTCTGCCACTCTGCCCCCACATTTTCTGGGTGAAAGGAAAAACTAAGGGAAAACGAGTAACTTTGGCCAAAAACATTTGGCCAGTTAATGTCAGAACCAAGATCAAAAGCTAGACTTCTAATTCCCTATGAAGTAGTTTTCCATAACATCAAGCTGCTTCTCAAAAAAATTATTTTTTTTAATTTTCAAATCTTAGTGAGCCAGCCATGGCTGGTAGCACAGTGGATAAGGCACCAGCCTGCAAACCCAGAGCTTGCAAACCTGGTTCAAATCTCCAGCCAGGGCACATAACCAGGTCTCCAGCCAGGTCCATGGCTGGAGGCAGGTGAAAGGCAACCATACATTGATGTTTCTCTCCCTCTCTGCCTCTTTCCCTTCCCATCTCTGGAAATAATAAAATCTTTAATAAAATAAAATAAAATCTTAGGCAAATTAAAGAGAAACCAAAGCTTTACATGATTAAATCAAAATATTCTTTACACTTAACTTTCATTTTACTCAAACTAAGCCCTGGTGAACAACTCATATTTCTTATAAACTAGAACTCGAACTCAAATAAATATATATAAGGATTAAGGTAAGGAACTTAGGGCTAGAAAGAATTTAGTCTGTTTTTTCATTTTGAAGATGGAAAAAACTGAAGCCCAGAAAGACTAAATGGCTTGCTCAGTACCACACAGCAAGTTAAGGGCCATTCTGGGCTGAAATTCATGTCTGAGATTTCAGCCCTTTACCCTCTCTATCCTGTACATCCCCCTATCCTCTCAAACACTGCTTCTTTCGTCTCAGGCACTTTGTGTTTGTTTGTCCAAAACCTGCCTTGTACAGATGTCTAAACTCATTCTTTATCTACATTAAACTTACCTAAAAATGGCATAAGGCATGTCAGCATGAGTCAAAAGTGAAGTACAAAGTAGGTTTCTTAAACTAGGGTTCTGCCAAGCTGCCTTGCGTGGCTGCACAACTAGAATACCACACTGTCCTAGGACTAGGGCACAATGATGTCAGTGGAAGGATACAGACGTGAAAAAATTCCTAAGTGTCATGAGAATTATAATAACCCAATGGAATACAGTACAAGCACTGAGAGGACACAGGGAAAAGTCTGGCTGCCACCCCACTCACCCCAGCTCTGCCCCAAGGCCTCAGTTAATTTAGAGTCTCTGTGGGTTGGGTTGGGTTCTCTCCTCTCCCCTGTGCATGATTGCGTTGATTGCCTGGTGACTATGTCATGGCGCTTAGAGTCAAACATACTCAGCTATTTATCCCAAAGTTTGTGTTGCCTCCTGCCCTCAACCTCCCTGGCTACCCACGCCTGGCCCCGTTGAAGCAAGCCTAAGACGAGGCCCTGAGGGAGATCAGTGGGATGGGTGTGGGGAGAGGAGGGAACCGCTGGAGGCAAATGCAGAGGGATCTTGTTGGCTTCTAGCACTTTTGTCCTTATAGGAGCATGAGCCTCAGGGTATAAATAGAAAATAGGCAGATTCATATCGTTAAACTGGAGAACTAACACAAAGGAGAAAATGACAAACTGGTTCATGTTTGCTTATCAAAACCCCGAGTTAATTACAATCCTTATAGGAACTGTTTGTTTCTAATTACCATGTAGCTCAATGTCAGTGATACATGACATAAATTTGTATCATATCAACTGTGCCTTAAATTTCATTTAAAAACTTTATGCTTTGATATTCAGTGTTCTGGGTTTGGTGCTCAGAGCATCAACCTGAAGGCCGAAACTTCACAGCCTGTAACACGAGAATGTTTCACCATACAAGAGCTAATTTTATTTTTTCTTTTATCCCAAAGTTTCTGCTCTCCAACTTGGGCCCTTAAGTTCTAGGAGAGCAGTGATCAGGTTTCCATATATTCTTAGTGGGATGCAGAGCACTGAGCCATTCTACAGCTTTGACATGACCACGGGGGCAGTGCCAGTCATGCAGTCATCCACTTACTCACCAAACACTCTCTGAGCTCTTGTGATACATGAAGGCTGTGCCATGAGCTGAGATGACAGGACCCAGTCCTGTGCTCTAACGTTCAGAGTCTAGCGATACCAGCTTACATAGCTGGCCACACTCCCACAGACCCCATGGTACTGATTCTCTGAGATGCTACTTATCACTGAAATACTTTCTTTAAAAAAGTGCATGTGTATATATGGAAATGGCTGCACATGCATACACACATACATAAATGTACTATAATAAAACTGTACATATTATATTTACTTAATATATGCATTGTGGCCATCCTGCATGTGGTGTTTTACAGTCTCAGCCCATTTGAACTAGTGCAGCACTTGGAAGGTTTCCCCACACAGTGAGCCTTTGAGCCCAAATGAATGGCCCCAGCCAATGGGTGATGTAGCTCACTGTCCTGAGCGCTGTGGGTGTGCAGTGCACAGACCTTATTCCCCCATGGCCCCTCCTTGGGCCGCTGTTGTGTTCTGATGAACTGTTTGGGCCCATAGTGGCTGTCAAGAAGTGTTTGAGAGTGCTGGGCCTGTTGGAAGCAAAGGAACACACTTTACTGCTGGATGTTAAAAAAACATATTTTACAAGAACTCTATGTGCCTTGAGGAATCAGTTGCAAAAACTCTGGGTAAACATCTATAGGCAAGGCTTTAAACAGGTATTATAGCTGGAGAGAATGAAGCAACAATTGTATGAAGGATAGCTGGAAGAAATGAAGTTTAGTAGCATAATGTGATTTAAGCAGAAACAAAGAAAATGGAAACCAGTTGCCGGTGGTTGCTGTTGGAAGCACCTCTCCACAGGGAATATGCTGTAACAACCTGCCTAGCACTGGTTCAGGTGGTGTTCCTATTTTGTGAAATGAATTTCCCATACTAAATGCAATTGCATAGAGCTGTGGTCCATGCTTCCAAGTTATTTTACAACCTGGGTCATATTAAAACTCCCTTTTGCTTCTACCCTCTCTAACAGTAGGATGGTTTTTCCACCCACCCTTCCTTCCATCTCCTAGCTACACTTGACACCTCAGAGAACTGTTGGCATGGAAAGCACAAGAGCTTTAAAATTGCCAGATGGGTTTTGTGTTTCAGAGAGAGCATACAACCCCAGTGTAAGGTTGACATCATTTAGCTTCAGTAATGATGAAAGCACATGGCAGGATGTTTCACCCTGGGCCACCTTGCAAATAACCAAACCAAAGCATTTCATACTGCTATACCTGAGGCGGCCCTGATCCCCTAGCGGTGTCCCTGGCTGTGGAGATCGTTGGCCAGCCTGGCACTTACTCTGGTGTTGCATGTTAACCTTTTGTGGCTCTTTAAAATAGAAAGGGTAGGATATGTAAGGACCTGACATTTTGCCACTCCCCTGCTGTCTCAGGATTTAATGAGCAGTTGTTTTTGTGAGAATGTTTAGAATACTGAATGAGCTGGTGCGAAGTGATGGCAGGAGGGTCATCTATATTCCGTCTTCTCAGATTTTCCAAAAACCTTCCTCATCTTTTGTTCCTATTTGAATTGAAATAGGAAAGAAATGAATAAAGGCAGAGCTTTAAATAAAGTAAGAGGTTGCTTTCAATGGATTCTACAACCTCATAATTTTACTTTGACAGCCATTCAGACAGCTCTGTCTGAGCCAGAGAACAAGGACAAAGACCACCACCAAGCACTCAAGACTGTGGTGGGGTCACTCAGCAAGGGGTCTGGCCAGAGACTGAGCTGAGGCCTTGAAGGATGAGAGTCAAGCTGAGAGAGGAGCAGGATGAGGATTTAGAACAACCCAAGGGGCCACGTGTTCCCTCTCTGTTAGATGGCTCTCTGCTGACCAGCGTTTACCAATTATGGGCTGGCAGGCAGAGCTGGGGAAGAGTCCCAGCAGACACCCTGCTGACAGCTCTTGTGGAAAGGATTGTGTGCAGAAGACTAAATTCTTAGTATTCTATCTCCAGCAGCCTCCCACACATGCATTTAATACATACATATTAAGCTCCTATTTTGTTCAAGGATGTATGCATAGCCACTGTGCCAACTACTACTGTCAGATAATAATAGGTAAAATATTCAAAAATTGGTATTTTGCCCTCTGTTTGGCTCAAGTCTGTGAACTCTGTAAAGTTTCATTCATTTCCATTGGAGTGGGTGTTTTTGTTGTATAGTATTAGACTTACTGAAAAGGGTTATTCCAGCGGGGAAGGAGGAGGGTAAGACAGAATTGGGTTGGGTTTGGGGAAGTGGGCCTAAGGGTCCAGCCCAAAGTCAGGATGAAAGGGCTGCTGGTGGACTTGAAGAATTCATGAGAAAGGACAGGAACCCTTTCTCTGTGGAACACTTTACCCACCCATCAGAGCAAGAGCTCCTGCAGGACAGACCGTGGATGATACATTTGACTTCTCATCTGTAATATCACAATCACTCTAATAAGAATCTGTCTGTAATGTCCCACTGCCTCACCCCCACCTCATTTTCCATCTCTGCCTACTTGCTGATTCCTAGACAAAGGAAAGACATTATTTCTCAATTAATGATAAAGGCACTTGCCATGTGAACATCCTTTGGGGTTAATTATTTAGTATAAATGAATATTAGCTACAGTGTAATTTTTTAATATTAATGATCAAATATCAGATTGTTTCCTGTTTTCTGAGAGTGAGGAGGGATTAAAAAGGCCCAAGGTCATTGAGCATTTGAAGCCAAATGGGAAGAAATGAAGATAAATTGCATGTTTGATGGCTTTGTCAGAGATTAAAAATGAAACACATAGATGCTGCCTATGGACAAAGGTATTTTTTGTCATGCATTATCATTGTAGAAGCTGCATGTTACTTAGGAAAACTGAGTGAAGGTCAGTTTCTTTTTTTTAATGTTTTCTTCATATGAAAGACCATTATTCCTAGGGACCTATTAATGTTATTTTCATTATATCTGAAAGAAATTTCTAACTGTTATAATAACCTCAGACAATAATATGTTTTAGGCAGATGTTTTCAGGACCTTATTATGGTGTCACCCTGTGCTGTGACTTTGTTCCCCCTATCAATATCCTCCTGGAAGTATAGATTCTATTTTGTGAATCTCTGTATTCCAATGAATAGTATATTTAGCATAAACATACACAGAAATGTTCGAATAAGAGAATGAATGAATGAATGAATTCAATTGCCTGCTAATCAAGAAAATCATAGGCAACTGTAGTAAGTAGGATTTCTGTCTGATCTTACTATGGCAACTTTTGATATCAGAAAAGTTAATGCATATCTTCTTGTTAGAAGTCCTCCAACAGGTCAAGATAATATCTTCTGCCCAACTGCCTCTCACTCATGCTTTACTACACGAATCAATTTGTTTTAATGCAATCTAAGTAGCAGAAAAGTCAGCTAACTAGCTTAAACTATAAGAACATTTGTTATTTGCTTTTGTAGAAGATCAGAGGTGACTTCAAGATGGTTCAGCAGCTCAGCAGTGCCATCAGGCACATAGGCTCCTCTGTCCTTCCTTCTGTCACCTTCTTTTGGTGCCACATGGTCACCAGATGGAGACTATAGCTCTATGCATCACATCCTCACTGTGTCCCAATGCACCAAGTGCCTACATATTAGAGGGGAGGGAGGGCGGTGCATCCAGGTCTGTGAGTGAGCTCTCACCTGGGAGAAAAGCTGTCCCAGAAACCTCCTGACAGACTTTCTCTTACATCTCAGGTCACATGCCTTACTGTAGACCAATCACTGGCAAAGGGGAATAGGATTGCTGTGCTTAATTCCAGCCAACCATGATTCATCTGACTTCTGTTTAAAAGAAGGAGGGAGTGGGTGTTGGGTGGGCAACTAGAAATGTCTGCTGAGCCACACCTAGTCTCCACTAGAAAATGGAAATCAGCTGTGCTCTCCAGTCATACCTCAAGGGCTGATTTGTTTTTGCAGGAGGGTACGTACGTATTCTGGTAGTTTATATCATTTCACTGATGGTTTTTAAAAATAAGAAGCTTGAAGAGGAGCCTAAACTATATGAGTCTTGCCCAGAATTACAAGGCTTTAGTGAGCCACCTCCCTTTCCTGCTCTAGCTTTGGGCTGCTTTATTCTGTAACTTTTTTTAAAAAGATTTTACTCATCATTTTTAGAGAGAGGGGAAGGGAGAAAGGCAGAGAGGGAGCGAAACATCAATGTATGGGTGCCTTTCACCTGCCTCCAGCTACAGACCTGGCTTGCAACCTGGTTATGTGCCCTGGCTGGGAATTGAACCAGTGGACCTTTGGGTTCGCAGGCTGGTGCCTTATCCACTGTGCCACCAGCCAGGGCTTGTAACATTTTTATGAGTTACAGTGTATAAGATCCATGGGTTTTTTCTTTTTTCTTTTTTTCCATTTCAATTCATGTGACAGAGGATAACAATTCTTGAGAGTGCAGCTTACTTACCTAATTGTCTCAGCTGAGAGAAACACATCCAAGGTCTCAGCATGTGCTTCAGTTTACATCAAAACATGTTCTAGTTCACAATATGGGGTTTGAGGAAAGTGTTGATCCATTTAAGTGAATAAATACATTAGTGTCTATTTCAGTAACTAGAAATTTGAGTTCTTTCTGGGTGAAACCAACCCTCAGAAGAAATGCAATCCAAGTTTTCAACATCTACTTCAGAGTATTCAGTAGTTTATCAAGTCTGACCAGTGGTTCCATAGCACATTTCTGTCCCCAAGAAACAAGCTTCCTCAAATGATAGGCCTTGCCTGGTATTTGTTTCAGTTTCCATCCTGGGTCAGACTTGTATCTCCCATAAATTACTGTCATTTCATGTAAAAGATGCCATAAAATGGTTTTGAAAACCTCTTGGCAAATGTGCTCCTCTCACCTACCTAGAGGAATACATTCCTGTGAGTATCCCTGGATTTTTTGGTATGTGTTTCTCTGGAATAAATCAGTTTGGGCTGATGATAGTTTTTGTCAAGAATTTGTCAGTTTTGAAACATCTCTAGACTCCCATGTAGGTTGGTATGTGGCTGCCATGTTGGCAGCGTAAGTAGTGCCATTTCCCAGCAGCTGACCTGGCAAGACACACCGGTGACAAAGGACACGCCAGTTCGTTTCTGTCCAGAAATCTCATAGCCAATTTTTTGCCTCCCTGTTGGCCCATTGTAGGTGTCCTTGTGACTTCAAGAGCATGATTTGGGAGGTAACTGAACTGGGGTAATTTGAAGAACTTTTTTATTTGCCTCATGCCATCATTTTTAGTAATGGTTCTTAAAAAGCTATTATAATAACACAATTATTGGATTGTATGAAATATCTAAAGAAGATAACTAATTTTTGATGAAAATAAAGTTACTAGATACACAGAAATTTGCTTTATATACCTCTTCTGAAATTTTTCCCTTGATTTTTAAACAGTGTACCTGAACACACACACACACACACACACACCAAAGTGAGGAATGGTATTCAGAACAGTTATTCCAATAGTTTTTTCACTGTTCAAACTATTTTTTCACTTCATCTTTTCAGAATTAACCTGTAGAACAATCACAACCCATATAAACAAACCAGTCTCATTATTGAATAATTGTACCTGGTTTCGACTAAAACTTTATCACCTCCTTTATCAGATTCGGAATCTTTGAATAAGCCAGAGCATGTCAGCACTAAGTAGAATGGTAGAAATCTTTGAGTTCAACCCATTAGTTTCTGATAAGAAAGTTGACGCCCAGAGAAGTAAATTGATTTGCCAAAGGGTACATAAAAATAAAATTATTTTTAAAGAACACATATTGCCACCATTAGAGATATTTAAAAAGAACCTGCTATGGTTCTGAAGATCTTTCCAGAAGCAGCTCATAACTGTTTTAAACAATGACAGCACTACTATAATAAATGTATTGTTCATTCACTATTTGTTATTATAAATGTATACAGTAAATCTATCTCCATGACACAGTTCCATTATGTTTGTTTTTTAAAATCAGTTAGATTGTAATCATAACATTTATATTGATTTTTTAATTTTTCAATTACAGTTTACTTTCAGTATTATTCTGTATTGCTTTCAAGTATAAGCATGGTGGTTAGACAATCATATACTTTATAAAGTGTTACCCCACTATTTCCAGTACTGACCTGGCATCATACACACTTATCACAATATTATTGACCATATTCCCTATGCTGCACTTGACATCCCCATGACTATTTGGTAACTGCCTGTTTGTATATCTTCATCCCTTTACCTCTTTCACCCAATTCCCTACCCTCTCCTCTCTGGCAACCATCAGCCTGTACTCTGTGTCAAGGAATCTGTTTCAATTTTATTTGTTCATTTATTCAGTTCTTTAGATTCCACATGTAAGTGAAATCATATGATATTTGTCTTCCTCTGACTGACTTATTTCACTTAGCATAATACCCTCTAGGGACATCCCTGTTGTCGGAAATGGAAAGATTTCATTGCTTTTATGGCTTATGTAATGCTCAATTGTATATATGCACCACAGCTATTTTTATCCACTCATCTATTGATGGGAACTTGGGCTGCTTCCATATCTTGACTATTGTAAGTAACGTATCAGCGAACATAGTGGTGCATATATTATTTTGAATTAGTGTTTTAGGTTTCTTCAGATAAATACCCAGAAGTGGCATTGCTGGGTCATAAATCATCTATGTTTAATTTTTTGGAGGAAACTCCATACGGTTTTCCATAGTGGCTGTACCAGTCTACAGTTCCCACTGACAGTGCATGAGGGTTCCCCTTTCTCCACATCCTCACCAACACTTGTTGTTTGGTGATTTATTGATGACAGTCATTCTGACAGGTGTGAGGTGATATCTCATTTTGGTTTTAATTTGCATTTCTTTGACAATTAGTGATGTTGCACGTCTTTTCATAAGTCTGTTGGCCAATCTCTATGTCCTCTTTGGAGATGTGTCTGCTCAGGTGCTCTGCCGATTTTTTATTTTTTTTTGGATTGTTTAATTTTTTGGTGTTGCATAGTATGAGTTCTTTATAAATTGTGGAGAGTAACCTGTTATCAGATGTATCATTGCAAATATGTTCTTTCTTCATTAGGTTGTCTTTTTATTTTGTAGATGATTTCCTTTGCTCTGCAAAACTTTTCTGTTTAAAGTAGTCCTGCTTATTTATTTTGTATTTTGTTTCCTTTGCCTGAAAAGATATATCAGAAAAAAATGTTGCTAAGAGAAATGTCAGAGATTTTGCTGCCTATGTTTTCTTCTGGGATTTTTATGGTTTCAAGTCTTACATTTAAATCTTTAATCCATTTTGAATTTATTCTTGTATGTGGTGTAAAGAGTTGGTCTAGTTTTATTTTAATTTTTGCAAATATCTTCACAATTTTCCCATGCATTGAATAGACTTTTATCCCATTGCATATTCTTTCCTTCTTTGTCAAATTTTAATTGACCATATGGACATGGTTTTACTTTTGGATTCTCAATTCTGTTCCACTGATCTATATTTCTGTTTTTATGCCTGTGCTATGCTATTTTGATTACTATGAACTTGTAGTATATTTTGATATCAGGTAGTGTGATTGCTCTAACTTTGTTCTTCTTTCTCAAGGTTACTGAGGTTATTCCAGGTTTTAGCAGTTTCATATACATTTTTGGGTTATTTTTCCAGTTCTGTGAAATATGCCATTGGTATTTTGATAAGAATTGTGTTGAATCTATAGATTGCTTTGGGTAGTATAGATGTTTAAATGATTTTAATTCTTCCTATCCATGAACACAGTATATGCTTCCATTTATATGTATCTTTTTTAATTTCTTTGGTAATTTATAATTTTTTCCATACCAACAGTTGGTGTTTATTTTAAGAAATAAATATGAAAAAGAACCTTAAGAAGTTCAGTAGGATTCCCAGCAATATTTCTGAGATCTGTGAAACATAATTATAAAAGGCTAGAAACCAAAGGATTCACCCCTACCTTTTCCGTTTTAAAATAATCCAGACTATCTGTGACATCAAGAAAGTTCTGCATGCTACCCCAGCACAGCCTCAGTCATCCTCGGAGTCACTGTCCCTTCTCATGGGGATGGAGCACAGCACCGAGGACAGCAAGGTGTCTTCAATTGGTTTCTTAGGGTTTTCCTCCAGGTCTGTCTTGATTGCTCCAGAATCACACAATTTCCACTCCAACGCATCTCTTGTCAGGTTCATGCCACCAAACACTAGAGGTGCAATAAATTGAGCCTTGATATCACCTTCAAGGTAAACAAATATGGTGGGCAGATTCCTATCAGGATAATTGGGTATGCAGGTAGTTGAAATGGCTTTGATAAACTTGACATCAGGAAACTTCCTGGCAAGTACACTCAAGTGCTGATTTATCAGGGAACAAAGGGGAATCCCTTGTTTGTAAAGGTGCAAGATCACCCACAAGCTCTTTCCAGCTTTGGTAATTTCCTGAACATAATCCTTCCCTGAGATTTCGAAAACTTCTCCAAATTTACTCTTCATTTTAGTTGCTTTCCACTCAGCCAGTCTCTGCTACCTGTACATTTCAATAGCTCGCTCATCTTCCTCATTAAATTCATCTTCATTATCTTCAATTCTTTCAAAGTCGTATCTTCATAAGTTTTCACAACTGACTGCTGAAGAACTCGCTGTTCTTCCTCTTCCGCTTTCTTTTCCAGTTCATTCAAACTTTTCTTCAAAGGCAAGATGCCCTTTTTGTGTAAGATGTCATTCCACTCAGTGTCTGCATTGGGGTCCTGCATCTTGTCTTGATTGTTCTAGCCAGGCCCACCACAGTGCCCCGGCCACTCAGTTTTCTTCTGCCGGTAGTTTATAATTTTTCAAGTACAAGTCTTGTACTTCCTTGGTTAAATTTACTCCTGGGTATTTTTAAAAAGGTTTCTTTATTAGTTTTAGAGAGAGGGGAAGGGAGAGAGGCAGAGAGGAAGAGAGACATCAATGTGTGGTTGCTTTCACCTGACTCTAGCTACTGAGCTAACTGGAGACCTGGCTTGCAAACTGGCTCTGTGCCCTGGCTGGGAACTGAACCAGCGACCCCTGGGTTTGCAGGCTGGTGCCTTATCCACTGTGCCACCAGCCCGACTATTCCTAGATATTTTTAATGCAATTGTAAATGCATTTGTTTTTTAGCTTCCCTTTCATACACCCTTCATAATTGGTGTATAAAAATGCAATCAATTTCTGAACATTAATTTTGTATTCTGGTACTTTAATGAATCCATTTATCAGTCCTGTAGTTTTTTGATAAAATCTTAAGGATTCTTCATATGTAGTAGTATCATGTCATCTGCAAATAATGACTGTTTTACTTGTCCCATTCCATTTTGGATGCCTTTCTTTTCTTCTTTTCTGATTGCCAAGGCTACAACTTCCAGTACTATGTTGAGGGAGTGGTGAAAGCAGACCCCCCTGTTTTGTTTCTGATCTTGAAAGAAAAGCTTTTAGTATTTCCCAGTTGAGTGTGGTATTGGCTATGGGTTTTTGACATACATGGTCTTTATTATGTTTATTATAATGTTTATGAAACTCTCTATTCCCACTTTCCTATGAGTTTTTATCACAAATGGGTGCTGGAATTTGACCATTGTTTTTAGGTATCTATTAATGTAATCATATGATTTTTATCCTTCATTTTGTTTATATGGTATATCATGTTCATTCATTTGCAGATATTGTACCAACCTTGCATCTCTGGAATAAATCTTACTTTTCCATGGCTTTTTACTCCCCTCTGTCCCCTTCCCCACCCACCCACTCCCCCCCAAAAGTCAGTCCCACTTGTTGTCCATGTCCATGGCTCTTCCACACTAGTTCCTTGACTAAGCTGCTCCCCTTCTTTGTCTCCTCCTCTCCCCTCCCCCTGCCCACTGAAGGTCTATTCATTGTATTCATGTATCTGGTTCTGTTTTGCTTGTTTTGTTCATTAGTGTCCTGTAATGGGTGATATCATATGGTATTTGTCTTTCACTGACCATATATCCATGATATATGATATTGCTGGATTTGGCTTGCTAATAATTTGTTGAAGATTCTTGCATCTATGTACTCAGGGACATTGGCCTATAATATTCTTTTTTTTTTTTGGTAATGTCTTTACCTAGTTTTATAATGAGGATAATGATGGACTTATAAAATGAGTTTGGGAATCTTCCCTCCTCTTGAACTTCTTGGAATATTTGAAAGGATAGGTGTTCATTCTTCAAATGTAAAGTAGAATTCACCTGTGAAACCATTTGATCCAGGACTTCTGTTTGCTGGAAGTATTTTTATTACTGCTTTGAGTTCATTAGTTGTAATCAGTCCTTTCAGATTTTCTATTTCTTCTTTTTTTTTAATTTAATTTTATTGTTGTTGTATTACATCCATCCCCTTTTTTACTCCCCTTTGTTCCCTTCCCCACCCACCACTCCCCCCACTTGTTGTCCATGCCCATGGCTCTTCCATGCTAATTCCTTGACTAAACTGCTCCTCCTCTCCCCTCCCCCTGCCCACTGAAGGTCTATTCATTGTATTCATGTATCTGGTTCTGTTTTGCTTATTTGTTTGTTTTGTTCATTAGCGTCTTGTAATGGGTGAGATCATATGGTATTTGTCTTTCACTGACTGGCTTATTTCACTAAGCATAACTCTTTCCAGTTCCATCCATGTTATTGCAAAAGGTAGAAGTTCCTTCTTTCTTTCTGCTGTGTAGTATTCCATTGTGTAAATGTACCAAAGTTTTTTGATCCAATCATCCACTGATGGGCACTTAAGCTGTTTCCAGCACTTGGCTATTGTAAATAGTGCTGCTATGAACATAGGGGTGCATAGGTTCTTATGAATTGGTGTTTCAGAATTCTTCGGGTATAGTAAAAAGATCACTTTAAAGCATTCATAAGTTAAAATTGGTTCTTATTTATTCAGCTGTCCTATGTCTTTTGATTGGTGCATTTAATCCATTTACCTTTGTACCTGTGTTTTGTCTGTCTCTGTTTCTTCATCTTCTTAAAGCAGACCCTTTAGCGTCTCTTGCAATGCGGGTTTGGTGGAGATGTATTCTTTTAGACTTCTTTTGTCTGGGAAGCTCCTTATTTCACCTTCCATTTTGAATGACAGCCTCACTGGGTAGAGTATTCTTAGTTGCAGACCTTTATTTTTCATTGCTTGAAATATATTTTGCCATTCCTTTCTGGCTTGTTTTATTTGTGTTGAGAAATCAGCCCCCTTATGAGAGCCCCCTTGTACATTATTAGATATTTCTCTCTTGCTGCTTTTAGGATTCTCTCCTTGTCTTTGAAATTTGCAGTTTTCATGATGATGTGTCTTGGAGTGGGCCTGTTTAGGTTTATCTTCCTTGGGACCCTCTGTGCTTCCTGGGTTTGCATGACATTTTCTCTCTTCAAGTTAGGAAGTTTTCTATCATTACGTTTTCAAACAGGTTTTCTATCCCTTGCTCCTTCTCTTCTCCTTTTGGTATCCCTATGATACGGATGTTATTATGTTTCATGTTGTCCTGCAACTCTCTTAAAACCTCTTCAGTCTTTTTTCATTTTGTTGCACTGCCTGGGAATTTTTTTCTACATTGACCTCCAGCTCAATGATCCGATCCTCTTCTTTCCCTAGCCTGCTTTTGATTCCTTTTACTGTGTTCTTCAATTCAGAAATGGTATTCTTCATTTCCTCTTGGCTCTTATTGATGGTTTCTATAACCTTTTAAGTGTTGGTGTAGTTCTCACTAAGTTCCTTGTAGCTTTCCTGGAGTTCTTTGTAGTTCTCCTGGAGTTGTTGGTAGTTTTCTTTGAACTCGCTGAGCTCATTGAGCTTCTCTATCACCATTATTTTGAATTCCATGTCTGAGAGTGTGCTTGCCTCTATTTCATTTTGCACTATTCCTGGGGATTCTTCCTTTCCATTTGCTGAGGGTTTACTTTTTTGTCTCCCCATTTTAGGTGGCTCTTGTTTGTTTCTGCTTCTTAGATTGGTCTGCTTTGACTTACTGTCTTAGTGGTGCGACCTTCTGTGGTGTAGAGGTGCACTTTTTTACTTCCTGGATCTGTGCTTGATGACATCAGCTTGTGTCCCAGTCTGGGCCTAGTCAGCCAGTTGGAGATTATCAGAGATCTACTGTCTTTGTCTCCTTCAGTTAATCCAATCAGTCTGTGATCAGTGGTCAGTTTTAGGCACTTCTGGGTGGAGCAGATGAATTCAGTTGTTAATCCAATCAACCCATGATCTGAGGTCAAGTTTAGGCACTGCTAGGTGGGGCGGACTAATTCCTCCTATGGGTGGGGCTATGGCTTCCCCTCAGGCTCCTGCCCTTTGGAGAAAAGTGGTCTGCTGGCTGTATTGGGGATGGGTCCACACTGGACTCACAGGCTGCTCCCTCAACTCTCCCCCTAAAGCCATTGCCCCAAACCCTCCTTAAGTGTCTCTAATCCACTGTGCCCTACCTCTGCTGGAGCCCACGGTAGGTGGGTGCCACTGTATCTTCGTGCGTGGTCTGTTTAAGAATTCAGTCTCTCTGTCAAGCTGGCTAAACCAGGTGGCTTTTTGCTTTTTGCAGCTGGGTGCTATTTTACTCTCAGCTTTGTTGCTGTAGGCTGGGAAGCCCAGGTGGGGGTTTAGATCCCACCCTTCTCAGATGGAGCCCTCTGCTGCTGATAAGTTTCTCTGTCCCTTCAGCTGCTGCCTATGGGAGCACCGCCAGCCCTCTCACATCTCCACACTTCTTACGGGTCACATTGTGATGAATCGGCTCTTCTGTTCTGACCCTGGTAATAAGACTTCTCTCCAATTGGTGTTCTGTTGGTTATTCTGGATAAATTCTTCCCAATTAAATTGTAATTCCAGTTTGTTGTTGGGAGGAGATTGGTGTAGTTCCACTTCTCCGTCATCTTGTTTCTCCATTTCTTCTTTAAAAGATTATATGTTTCTAGAAATTTACCTCTTTTTTCAGAATATCAAATTTATTGGCATATAATTATTTGTAATATTTGTTTATTTTTAATATCTTATTTTTACTTTCAGAGAGAGGGAGAGAGAGGAAGGGAAAGAGGCAGAGAGGGAGAGAAACATCAATATATGGTGGTTGCTTTTCACCTGCCTCCAGCTATGGACCTGGCTGGAGACCTGGCTTGCAACCTGGTTATGTGCCCTGGCTGGGGAATCGAACCAGTGATCTTTAGGTTCGCAGGCCGGCACCTTATCCACTGTGCCACCAGCCAGGGCTGTAATATTTTCTTATAATCCTTATTCTTTCTTTTTCTGTGGTATCAATTGTTAGTTCTCCTTTTCATTTCTAATTTTATTGATTTGGGTTCTCTCTCTTTTTCTCTTGATATGTTTAGTTAAATGTTTATCAATCTTGGTTATATTTTCAAAGAACCAGCTCTTGGTTTTATTGAAAGTTATTGATAGTATTATTTTTGAGACTCTAAGTATATCATTTATTTCCAACTCTTTTTTTTAATTACTTTTTAAGATTTTAAAAAATTAATTTATTTTAAAGATTTTTTCCCCCATTATTTCTAGAAAGAAGGGAAGGGAGAGAGGCAGAGAAGGAGAGAGACATCAATGTATGGTTGCCTTTCACCTGACTGCAGCCACAGATCTGACTGGAGACCTGGTTTGCAACCTTGTTATGTGCCCTGGCTGGGGAATCGAACCTGAGACCTTTGGGTTCTCAGGCCGGCGCCTTACCCACTGTGCTATACCAGCCAGGGCAGATTTTTTTTAAAAGATTTTATTTATTACTTTTAGAGAGAGAGGCAGAGAGGAAGAAAGACATCAATTTATTGTTGTCTTTCACCTGCCTCCAGCCACTAACCTGACTGGAGACCTGGCTTGCAACCTGATTACATGCCCTGGCTGGGGATTCGAACCAGTGACCTTTGGGTTCGCAGGCTGGCGCCTTATCCACTGGACCACCAGCCAGGGTTTCTTTTTTTAAGATTTTTATTTATTATTTTCAGAGAGGAGAAGGGAGAGAGACAGAGAGGGAGAGAGATACATCAATGTATGGTTGCCTTTCACCTGCCTCCAGCTGGAGACCTGTCTGGAGACCTGGCTTGCAACCTGGTTATGTGCCTTGGCTGTGAATCAAACCAGGGACCTTTGGGTTCGCAGGCTGGTTCCTTATCCACTCTGCCACCAGCCAGGACAACTCTGTTCTTTATTATTTTCTTTCTTCTACTCACTTTGGATTTTGTTGTTCTTTTTCTCATTTCATTGGGTATAAAGTTAAATTGTTTGAGGTTTTTCTTACTTCTTGAGGTAGGCCTGCATTGCTTTGAATTTCCCTCTCTTAGGACTGTTTTTGCCATATTGCATGATTTAAGTTGCTGTGTTTCCATTTTCATTCACTTCACGGTAACTTTTGATTTCTTTCTTGATGTCATTTTTAGCCCATTCATTATTTAATAACATGTTATTTAGCCTTCGTGTGTTTGAGTTTTTTCAGCTTTTTTTCTTGTAGTTGATTTCTAGTGTCTTACCACTGTGGTCAGAGAAGATGCTTATGTGATATAATTTCAAGCTTCTTAAATTTAATGGAGACTCTTTTGTGTCCTGACAGGTGATCTGTCCTAGAAAATGTACCATGTTCACTTAAAGTGAATGCATATTCTGCTGCTCAGGGGTGAAATGCCCTGAAGATCAGTTAAATGCATCTAGTCTAGTGTTTCATTTAAGGGTGCTGATTCCTTATTGATTTTTAGTCTTGAAGTTTTATCCATTAATGTCATGGGGTGTTAAAATCCCCATACTATGAATGTATTACTGTTATTCTCTCCCTTTATGTCCATTGGTTTTCTATATATATTTTGGTGCTTCTTTGTTAGGTATAGAATGGTTTACAAGGGTTATGTCTTCTTATTGGATGGATCCCTTTATTGTTATGTAATGTCCTTCTTTGTCTCTTATTATAGCCTTTGTTTTAAAGTCTGTTTTTCTCATAGAAAGATTGCTAAGTCAGCTTTATTCAGATCTATTTGCATGAAATATCTTGTTCCATGTTCATACTTTCAATCTGTGTGTCTTTCATTATGTTGTGTAGTTCTTGTGGACAGCATGTATATGAGTATTGATTTTTTGCTCTTCCATTCAGCTACTCTATGTATTTTTATTGGAGCATTGAGTCAATTTACATTTAAGGTGATTATTGATAGGTAGGTATCTATTGCCATTTTATTCTTTTTATCTATGTTCCTCTTTTTTCTTCTTAAAAAAAACCCTTCAATATTTCTTGTAATACTGTTTTGGTGGTAATGAACTGTTTAGCTTTTTCTTGTCTGTGAATCATTATTTTGCTTTCAACTTTAAATGATAGTCTTGCTAGGTAGAGTAGTCTTGGCTAGGTCCTTGCTTTCCATCACTTTGGATATTTTATGTTAATTCATTCGTGCCTAAAATATTCCTGTTTAGAAATCAGCTGACAGTCTTATAGGAGCTCCTTTATAGGTAACTACCTTTCTCTTGCTGCTTTTAAAATTCTTTGTTTTTAAACGTTGCCATTTTCATTATATGTGTCTTGGTGTGGGCCTCTTTGGGTTCCTCATGTTTGGTACTCTCTGTGCCTTCTGGATGTGTGTGTCTTTTTTTCACCAGGTTAGGGAAGTTTATAGCCATTATTTCTTCAAATAGATTCTTAGTCCCTTGTCCCTTCTCTTCTTTATTTGTTGCTCTTTTTGGATACTTTCTTCTAACTTGTCATTCAAATCACTTATTTAATCCTCTGCTTCATCTAACCTGATTTTGATTCCTTCTTGTGTATTTCAGATATTGTATTATTTACTTCTGACTAATTCTTTTTTATGGTTTCTTTGTCCTTTTTTTATGCTTGTTATCTCTGTTGAAAGTTTTCACTAAATTCCTTCAACATCCTGAACTCTGTATGTGGTAGCTTGCTTGCCTCCATCTTATTTAGTTCTTTTCCTTGAGATTTTTCCTATTCTTTCATTTAAGGTATGTTTTTTTTTTGTCTCCCCATTTTGGCTGTCTCTCTGTATTTGTTTCTGTATATTAGGCAGTCTTGGTAGGGTAGCCTTATATAGTAAGTGTTTTGTGGGACTCAGTGGCACAGTCTCCCTGGTAAGAATGTCCCTGGTGTCAGTTATGTGAGCATTTAATTGCTATTGGTTTGTTTGTGGGTGGCATTTCCCCTCCAGCTGGCCATTAGGATCCTCTCCTACTGCAGTGTGTGAACTATTGTAATGCAGCTGACATCACAAAGTAGAATTTGCTCCAACAGGATCTTGTGCCTGCCAAGATCTTTCTTTGAGTGTGCTGCTTGTGGACCTACACTAATTATGCCTACCCTAATTGGATTGTGGCATAATGTGGTCTGAATCCTACTACTAGGTGTGTTGTTCTGGGGACTGCTATGGAGGGACTCCAGTGCAGACCATTGTTAAGAGCTGAGCTACCTATTTGGAGCTACAGAGTCATTCACAGTTTGTGGCCACCTTTGTTGGGCCTCAGTGTATATGGGAGGAACTAAGCTTGGCACCAAAATTTGTTTCTACCAGCACCGAACCCAGGGACAGGTCAACAAAAGGCTCAAGACTGCCTGACATCTACCTCTACCTGCTAGCTGCCTGCTAGGCTCAGTCACTGAAAGAGCCTCTGGTGGTCTGCAAGTTGCATAAGGTAGGTTCTCAGTGAGTCACCAGGTAGAGACAAGTGGTGTTTTCCAGAGTGATACAGATTCAAACTCAGAGCCAATGCTGGGTCTGGGGCCATTTAGCAATAATCTCAGGTTTGTTAATGTCAGTTACCATCCTCCAAGTCCTTTCAGACCACTGTTGTGGGACAGAGTCTTGGGGCATTGTGAAAGTTTATCAGAAGTCAGCAGAGCTCATCAGGCCCATACAGACCAAGATTTGGTTGTAAGAAGTGAGGATTCTGCACTGAAATGGTGGCTGCAGCTGGGCATGCAAGGGAAAATGACCTCTGCCCAAGAGCCATACAATTCCGTTTCCCTAATAGTTTGCCTGGATCTCTTGCAACTTCTTCTGCACTATGGGACCAGGTTGGCCACAGCCTGCTAATGTATTGCAAAGTGAAAGCTCAGCAGGGAAGGGCCCCCAGTTGTTGGGAGGGTAGAGCCAACAGGTCTCCCATGTTGGGGCTAGTGGATCTCCTGTGTGTGGTGCAAGGGGGGTATTGCTGTTCTGGCAGTGGGAGGAAGGGATAGATTTCATAAATTTATTGTTATAAAACTCTATCCCATTTTTGAATTGTTTCTTGTTTTTCTCATTTCTCACAGAGAAAATCTACAAGGTGCTACAAAAATCTCCAAATAATATTTCCATGGCTTAGGCAAGCTTATTCTTGTGCTTTGCTGCCTAATGAACTAGCCACTTTCCATGTATGGGTATTCAAATTTAATTTTACTTAGTTAAATAAAATTTAAAAGTTAGGGCCTCAGATACTCAATAGCTACATTGGGCTAATGACTACCATATTATATACAACTGTTATAAACATTTCCATCAATACAGAATATGTTATTGGTTAGTGATGGTCTAGAATTTTTGTAGTCAGTGTACACATTTTAATTTACCGCTTATCTCTTACATCACCTCTGGACAAGTTGAGAAATAATGGCATGTTTTGGGGAAAGTACTTAAATGTTTATTTGTTCTTTAAATTTTACTAGTTATTCTGCATAGTTTTTTTTTTAAGTAGAATAAATTATGTTCATCCATTCTTAGAGCATGATTATATATGTGGAATTCATATCAATAGTTGTGTCCTGGGTGCTAAATTTTCTTAAAGTATGCTGAAGTTGTGGCAAAAATTCAGTTAATTCTGTTAAAGTTATTGGCAGAAAGGTTTAGTTAATTAAAATCTCTTTATAATGTCATAACATTTTAAATAAATTAGTCTGGATATGACAATGGAAGTTACACTGAATTCATTTTTAATAGCCATTTTATTTGCAGACTTTTAATGTTACCTACATGCCTTTATTACTCTTAACATCCAAAATGGAAAGTTCATGTCCTAGCAATGGATGGGTCAGCCTGTAGAGACTGACCTGATTTCATGCTTCAGGTTCACTTGCAAGCTCCCTGCCCCACTGGGTGCAGTTGAGGGCAATGGCCAATCCTCCAGAGCCTTTGTAGACCCCATGGCACTTTGCATCATGGCCTACAGTTTTCTGTGAGTCTTATTGGAACAAATAAATCAACAGTTGATCTGGTCTGCTCATTTCGAATGTAATAAAATCATTACACTTGAGAACAGGCTAGTAGGGTATATTAAATATAACTGCCTCATGTTCTTTTTATTGTAGAGTCATATCTACTGAACTGCCTACTAGGATTGGAATTTCTGTGTGGTTATTGGTCCTTTTGGTGAATCTGTGCTGAATGAAAATAGGGAGTAATGAGCCACAGCTCTCACAGAGGACGGCTACTTATTCTGTTTGAATTGCAGGAATAGTAAATCCAGTTTTAAAACAGAAATGAATTAGGAAAGCTACAAAATACCATAATAAAATTAGAGTGGGTCCAGAAAATAAATAAGCTGTTTTTAGTGTCTGTGTATATAACATGTCACTGAAGTAAAATAGATATATTTTGTTTGAGGTTTTTTTTTTCCATATATTTTGTATAAAGTTACATTTCTCAGAGAATGGGAAATTTTTTTAAATTAAATTGGTCACTGCATGTTTGCTATGACTCAGCTGGACTAGTTGGGCAGTGATCTTTTTAAGCCACGGGAGAGTGGCCATCTGGTGTGATCCATTTTTCCTCTTTCTGGTAGATCTTACTCGTTGTATAAATGCTCAAGACGTGTTCTGTAAACCCAATCCAGCTTCTTTTTAAAAATATATTAAATTTGTCTCTTACCAACAAAATGGATGTTAAATCTGATGACATTTTTGTCAGACACTAACAGTATCCATGTGCCCTATGGCCGAAGTCATAGGATACCTTAGGACTCACAGGAAAAGAATTCTCATTTCTGTCCTGCAGTTTCTGGTATGGGTCATGGGGTACTGATAATATCTCAATTCTTCATTTTTAGATAACAATCAACAGAGATAGTGGTGAAGATGTGAGTTCTCCCAAACACGGGAAGGAGGACCCAGACAACATGCCCCACGTGGGTGGCAATACGTGGGCTGGCGGAACAGGTTGGTAGCACTGACGTTCCCCTGGGTCAGGCTTCCTGAGACTTCACCAGCCCATGTAGACAGCACAGTACACCTCAGGGGCCAGCATACCTTTTCTGCATTCCCTTTTAGTCATTGGGATTGTGCCCTTGCCCTGTGTCGCAACATGACATCAAGACATGAAAAAACCCTGTCATTTGGAGTCCCACAGACTCTGCCACCCTATGACCTAAGACCGTTCCCACTCTCCCAAAGGTGCTTCATCAGTCAAATGAGGTTAATATTAGCCTCACAAGGTTGTGGTGAAGATTAAATAAGATTATGATTGCAAAACACTGAGCACTAGACTGGGCACAAAGAATGTATTAATTAAAAGTGTTAATCCCTTCTTTTCAATTCCCTGCCTTTGGGATCAGGCCAGAAACCTATAGTAAATTCTTTCTTGACTAGCTGACTTTGAATACAAATGGTGCATGTCTTCCGCATCTCAAAAGTGAGTATGAGGATGCAGGATTTTGAGATAAGAGAATTGGTTGCAATTGGAACTAATGGCTGGGGCCCATTCCTTCCTCTTGGCTATCTGACGAGAGCATTGTTCCCATGACTACTGTCTTCCTCTTTCCTCCAAAGTAGCTGGAGCAGACACATCTGCTAAGCTGCAGGAATCGGGCCAGACTGTGTGTGCACTGGCTGATCTTATCTCAGCCTGAGGAGTGCTGGAAAGGGCTGTGAACTTCTCCTTCCCTTAGGAGGGTCTGTGTCTTTTGGCCTTGAGAACCTCAGGAGGAAATGGGTTTCTGTGCTGGGACAATGTGCTATCAAATAGACCTGTGGACTTCTTGCATACTCTGTTTATTCATCAAGCATCAGCTCTAAAGAAGGATATTTTTAGAAATGTCCTTTGATCTGGAAATTAGTGTCCAGGCAGCCAGATTGAATCCATATGGAATGCACTGTAAAACGAGCTGGCCAGATAGAGGTTTCCCAGCCATGTACTACTCTGAAGTAGAGGTTCTTGCTTGTTACTCAACTTGAATCTACTACCTCACATATGTGTCTAGACCAAAGACCCTGTTTTTGCTTCCCGGAGCCATTACTTTTCAATTTTCAAGTCTTCTTTGCTTCAGATTCTTTTTCTCTCTCATTCTTTCCCCCCACAGAATTCTCTATTTTGAACTGGGCTCCGATCCAACCAGTCACTTGATTCTGTTTTCATTATCAGAGCCCTTCCCTGGCCTGTTCTCTACTTACCTCTGAACTGATTGAGGATATCCACTGTTAGATTCAAGGTTATGCCTTGAAGTCTAGAACCTCCAGCAAGCATTTTTATTAAATTAGTACACATTGAAGGTGTTTGTAAGTGGCTGTTATGCCCTCCTCATGCCCTCTCCACCAGTATAACTATCCTGAGTGACCATGTGGCTCATGCTGACCATCACTTACACCAGCCTCCAAAAATGATGTCAGCTCAGCACCCAGGAAGTTTTTAGCTCTGATTCATGATCTGCTCATTCCTAAGGAGAACCTTCCCTAGGAAGGCCATCAGGTCACATGAGTAGCTTCTTCTCCTCTGTTGCTCATTGCCATTGTCCAGTAACCCCACTGCCAGCCAGGAATGACATGCATCTAAGAAGGAATTTTCCACTACCAATATTTAAACCGTAATGAAACAAGATGTGCTTGAACCAAAGGATAAAAATACTATAATTAATAGGCTGTTCTCATGGAATTTCCCAAAAGGAAATGACCTACCTGGACTTTGGTAAGGAATGCTGTATACATGCTGAGTTCTTGCTTTTGATTCATTATACCAATTGAGGCTTCACTAGAGAAAGTAAAAATGTAACATAGGTTAACCAAACCCTAAAATCTTTAGAATTCTTTACTTTATGAAACTTAGAAATTACCTCATTTATGTGACTGGAACTTGTCTAAATGATAATAGTAAGATTAGTCACTTATTATAGCTCTTTTTTTGTGCCAAATACTGTTCCGAACATTTAGCCTCATGATAAATTAATGAAGTAAATGATATTAGTAACCCCATTTTACAGATGAGGAAACTGAGACACAGAAGTTAAGTATCCATCAAGGACACATCACTAATGCATTGGAATCCAGATTCAAACTCAGGCAATCTGGCTTAACTATACAATACAATACTATATAATACTAGTATACTATATTATATTATGCTGCCCCTCCTATATTGGATTTTCTTTTAAGTTCCCAAGTTATGTGTGAATAAACAAAAGAAACAGATTATAGTGTTTTGATTATTATAAAGCTGGGGTAATAAACTGGTAACCCAGAGGCCAAATCTTGGCCAATATATGTATTCTTTAGGTCAATGTAGAGTTTGAAAATAATTTGAATTTTAATGTATTTAGTATAAAGCAAGTCTTCTTTAGTTAGCCAAAGTTTTTACCACTTCTTACAATATTACCTACCTAGTCTTCTTGGCATTTTTAATTTATATTTCCATCATACACAGTTTCTATAATATTATATAATGCACACTTACAAGCTTATGAACTTGGGTCTATATTGGAAAATTGCTCTGAAGCTGGTAGTTTTTTCTGTGTCATATTATTCTAAGCTAAAACTCCAAGTTGGTGAAACTCAAATAATTAGTTTCTAATCTTGGCTAAGCCACTGATATTAGGTTTTAAGCAGGTCTCTTAACCTCTCTGTGCATGATTTTTATCACTTGCAATACAAATGAAATGGTATCTCTTAACTATCTGTCTTTTTCTATTGTAAGGAAAACTAAAGTAGCATGAGGGAAGAGAAGTGTTTTTTTTTTACTTAAGTAACAAATATATACTAAATACTATTGATGTTCAAGCCACTTTTCCAGGTGCAGAAGTACAAAGATATATAAAACATGATCCCATCCTTCATATAGTTGGTGAGAAGAGAAAAAGGAATTTTAAAGGTTAACAAATAGTTCACAGGAATAATGATCCTTGTGAGACAGAGTCCTAAAATGACATGTCGTGGAATTTGGACTGAGCCTTAAAATAAGGATAAGATCTGGCTGGATGAATAGCATCCTGAATAGGGGGACACCATTTGTTCCCAGAAGAAGGTCATTTGAATATTTAAATAGTTAAATATTATTTAATTATTAAATTTAATAATTAAAATGGTTCATGGGACTGCCTTGACTATGATCAGACTGGTTTGGTGGTCTGGAACAGAGTAATGATCTGGAATTTCCTGGCTTCCTCCCAGGAGGGAGAGACACTGCAGGTCTGGGTGGCAAAGGCGGTCCGTACCGGCTGGATGCAGGCCACACAGTGTACCAGATCTCTGATGCTGAGAAGGATGCTGTTCCCGAGGAGGTGAAGAGAGCTGCAAGAGAAATGGGGCAGAAAGCGTTTCAACAGAGGTGAGTTGTCCGCATTGCCTTCAGAGCAGTGTTGGCTGCTACGGTGAAATGTCAAAGAGGACCCTGAATAGATCCAGGTCTGTGGGTTCTCCATCTTGTGAAGCAAGTGGGACCACAAACAAAATCGACAACCTCCCCCTCCATAATGGACACAGCCAAGTGAGCGTAATTCCCCATTCCTTCTACTCAGGCTCTTTTAAACGTATTGATTACATGTGTCTATGTAGAAGATGGAATTGAGCACATTGGGACCAAAGCTACTTCTCTTGTACCCTGACTAGGAATTGAACCAGCAAACTTTTGGTTTGCAGGCCAGTGCTGTATCCACTAAGCTGCACCAGCCAGGGCTCTCTAAAGAAAAATTAAAATTCAACTCACTCCATCCATACCTGTTCCTAGGCTACACAGGGAGCTCAAATAACTCTATGTGATGGTCCCTTTTCTGCTGTCAGGAATTTTGTGGGTTTATGTAGAAATAAATCCACAAGGACTAGTACATACTCACATGCTCACTCTCACCCATACTCACACTCAGATACACTCCTGTTAGATGCTGAGGTCGAATGGTATGGAGACTCTGCCCACTGACAGTATAGAGAAGGACAAGGCCAGTGGTGTGATAGGAATTAGGGCCTGAGCTCAGCCAGGATTAGGACAATCCAGGAAGGAAAAAGCAAAGGAGCAGAGGCACCAGGGTGTGATGAGCATAGTTCCTAGGGTGAAGAAAGCCAGTCTGCTTCTCAGGATTAAAGGTACCAACTGGGGGTGGTGAGGAGTGAGTGCGAACTGGGAGGCCCCTTCAGTGAGTGGGGGCCTTGAAATCAGACTGAAGAGCCTGCAGCTTTCAGACAATTTGGAACCATTCTGAGCCACTTTAATCGAAACCATCTAAAAAAATGAGAAGAAGGCATATGATGCTTTCACTAGACACCACCTATGCCCTTCAGCTAAAAGTGAAAAATGCCAAAGGAGCAGCAATAACTCCTTTAGGATTGGGGGAATCGATAGTGGTTTGGGAGGCAGATTTATGTTGTTGTGCTCAATGAAAGGTGCTGGGTGCAGTCCAAAACAAAGGCATGCTCAAGTGTATGTGATTTATGAAATTCCTCCCACATAGAACATCTGGTATTACATTACGTGCTGTGCTTACACATCCTGCAAGTAAACAGAACAATGGGAACAAACATGCAGGTTCCTCCTGTCACGCCCACAGGAAAGCCTGCAAGCCTTGGGACCCTCATATACTCAGCAGGTACATAAGGCAAAAATGTTGCTCTCGGCTTTTCTGCTGGCTTCCCTAGTGACCTTGAACAATTATCTATCCTTACTGTGCCTGAATTTGCTTTTCTGGAAATAGATGATTTCCTCTCTCTACTTCTCAGAGACATTATGAGGATAGATAACTATAGTAGGAATGCAAGTAGTTTAAACTTCTTTTAAAAAGATGGTGGGAGAAATGCTATAATGAAATGTCCTGTTATAATTAAACTGTTACTCTGCCTTTCATATAAACAATGTCTATTTAGGAAAAGAACCAAACAATTAGATACACGTCATTCTCCTCTCCTTAACTAATGAGTTTCTACTTTTGCCATGCTTAGAAGCTCACAAGTAAATATCCAGTCTCAATTTTTGAATAAGTGGGCAGATGGACAGATACTGTGACACCCAAGTAGTTCCTGGGGAGGCAGAAAGTCCTTTTACTGGTGCCTGGGTACAAGTATACAGCCTCTGCTCTGATTTCCACACTAAGATTAAAGAACTTGGTCTGTTAGGACCATTGCCCCACAGGAGCATCTGTGATTACAATACAATTAAATTTAGTGGAAGTAAGAGAAGAGAGAAATGTGAAAGGAGTATGTGAGATAACTATCCATCTCTGCTAAATGCTGGGGAGAAGAATCTAAGCCCAAATAAGAGAATACCATAAAGTCGTTGAAAGACAAAGGAGCTAGACAAGAGTATGAGAAGGGAGAACAAGAAATAAAACACATGGAGACCCTGAGAAAGATAGGACATAGCACAATACAGTGAAAAAATGTTGCTTTCTACTTTCATATAGTAAATTCTCTCATTTGATGAGAATTCAATTTAGTGCTGCTAAAGACTTTTTTATAACTTTTTTGGGAACTTTTCAAGCATAAATAAAAGTAGAAAGCAATTTATGGGTGGGGCGAAAAATAGGTTTACAGTTGTAAACCTATTTTGAATAGGTATTTTGAATGAAACACAGAGTTCGTTCTTGTGTTATTATTTATGTATAGTATTATTTTTCATATAAACAACTGTAAACCTGCTTTTGCCCACCCAGTATAATGAACCCTATGGATCTGTTCCCCAATCTTCAAGAAGAAAAATCAGGCTTTACTCTCAGTCCCCACCCCTGGATTGCTTTAAGCTAATCTAAAATGTCCCATCTCTGCATCATAAAATATTCAGAGTGTTATCTCTAAAGGATAAGGACTCTAAAAACACACACACACACAATACTGTTATCATGTCTTTAAAAAAGGTAATTCTTCACTCTCATCAAATAGTTAAGTTTTTAAAGATTTTATTTATTTTCAGAGGGGAAGGGAAGGACAAAAGAGGAGGAGAAACTATGATGTTTGATAGAAAACATCAGTCGTCTGCCTCTCACACACCCCCAACTGGAGACCTGGCTTATAATCAGGAATGTGCCCTGACTGAGAATCAAATCTGTGACCTTTCAGTTTGTGGTACAGGGCCCAACCCACTGAGCCACACCAGTCAGGGCCAAATAGATTTAAAGCTATTTTGCAACTTGAAGCATATGCACAATGAGGTAAGATCGTCATTTATTCTTTTTATACCTTTTCTCTATAGTTCTTATCATTCTTCCCCATTATATTATTAGTTGTTTATATCATTGTTTGCTTCTTCATTGACTTAAAGTTCCTTGAGGGAAGAGCACTTTGTTCTATAATGTGAGATCTATTTGAAAAAATTCCAATCATTATTTAATATAATGAGAACAGTTTATACAGCATCCATGTAACTTGGTAGCCAAGGAGAGTAGACTAGAATGTGCATGCATACACAATAATGACTTGACTGTACTAGTCATGTGGAGGTAGATGCTGTTGAGTGAGCATGTGTAACGTGTGGCTCTTGCATCCAAAATGACTGAGCAGTGAACCCGCTTCAGATTTTGGATTAAGCTTGAACTTTCCTCCATGAAAACTATACTATTCTGATGATTCAGAAGGCTTTCAGGGATGATGCAATGAGTGCAGCGTGAATAAAAGTGTGGCACAAATGCTTTAAAGATGGTCGAGAATCTGTTGAAAGTCATCCAAATTCTAGAAGGCCTGAAACAAGCAAAACACTTGGGAATGTTGAATGTGCATGGTCTGCAATCAACAAAAATCAACCATTCACAGTGCAAGAATTATGAGGCTGATCTGGGGATACCCAAAACTACCGTGTCCAAGATTTTGATGCAGGATCTTGCCATGAAAGTGTCATGGTGAAATTCGTTCCATGGCTTCTGCTTCCAGAGCAAAAGGAACATCATACTACAGTTGCTAATAACTTTATTCAGACTGCCACCAATAAATCAGGTATCGTCCAGGTCACATCTGGAGATGAATGATAGATCTATGGCTGTGATCCAGAAACAAAGCCTGGTTATCTCCATGGAAATCACTTGGTTCTCCATGACCAAAAGAGGCTCAGCAAAGTCCGAGCAAGATCAAGACCATGTTAACTATTTTTTTTTTTTTTTTAAATTAGGAAGGTGTTTTCCTCCCATCACAAGTGTGCCCCTCCAGGCCAAACAATTAATATGGAGTACTACCTGAATATTCATCAGTTGAGAGATGCAATACAATGTCACAGCTACGGGCAACTAGTGGTGCGCAGCTTCATCACCACAACACGCCTGCTCATGCATCATGTCTGTTGCAGAGTCTTTTGGTAAAACGTCAAATCACCCAGGTGACTCAGCCACCCTATGCCCAGATTTAGTGCCCTGTGACTTGTGGCTTTTCTGAAAAGTAAACTCACCTTTGAAAGGGAAGAGATTTCAGACTATTGATGAGATTCAGTAAAATACAGTGAGGCAGCTGATGGCTAGTCCAACAAAGGATTTTGCAGAATGTTTGGAACAGTAGAAGAGACACTAGGAGAACTATGTGACATTCCAAAAGTGCCTACTTTGAAGGGGACTGAGATGTCATTGTCCTCTGTACAGTGCTTCTTGTATCTTGTATCTTCTTCAATAAATTTCTTTGTTTTTCATATTACATGGCTGTACATCTTCTGGAAATACCTCGTGTATCCTCAGTGCTGACACCCAGAACCTGATACACAGCAAACACTCATGCATATTGTGGAATGAATAATGTTCACATGCATACAAGCAATGGTATCACCATTAACTCAGAGTCTAGCTAAAACTAGATTGACAGCTAGACCTATTCATCAGCTCAGAGGCCCACCATATTGTCTTGAAAAGCCTAATACTACTGATGGGTTCTTGACATCATCACTATAGCATTTACTTAGCATTCATTTGTATCTGAATTTCATCTAGATACCAGTTTCTATATGTCAAAATTGTTTAATTCAGGAAGAATAACAGAGCTAGGGAAGCATAAGACATACATGAAGCAGAACGGAAACATTAAGCCAACAAACATGAATGCAATAGAAAGTAAGGTACTTTTACATTCTAAGCATTTAAGGTGGGCACCAGCAAAGATGGTGATGTAGACAATCATGGCTCACCTTGTCACACAACCACATCAAAATTACATCTAATACATAGAGCAGCTATCACTCAGAACCATCAGAAATGGCATTGAATCAGAAGTCTGACAACTACACAATTAAATAAATCACATCCATCCAGACTGCTAGGAGAGGTACAGACATGGAACAGGTTGGTCCCACACCCACAGGTGGTACATGAAAATTCACAAGGGATATCTCAAACATGAGACATCCCAACCCTACACCAGGCACCCCCTGCCCAGGGTTCTAGTGCTGGGAGGATAAGTACCCATAACTTCTGTCTGCAAAAATGAGCAGGGATTGAGTTGGTGGAAGAAACTTTTGGCTCCCCAAACACTTCCTCTTAAAAACCCGCACATGGACTCACCTACTCAGACTCATTCCTTCCGAGCTCCAGCACTGGGGTGGCGCTTTAAGGGCACCAGAGACCCATGGGGAGAGGCTGCTGTGTTTGGGGTTGGGATAATCAGAGGCCATGGCCCATTGTCTGAGCCCTCCTGCAGAACCATGGAGTCAGCAGGCTGGTGCCATATCTGAGTCTCCATCAACCTGGCTAACACTGCTTGACCAGGCCTTGGAGATCCTCAGAGAGACTCTGCTCCACCCAACTTACGAGCCCACCCAAGCTGCTTTTCCATATGGATGGCTGGTCTTGGCTCAAAATGTACAAGCTCCTGAATCCTCAAACAAGCAACAGTTGCCTCAGTTAGCCCCAGGCCCCACACAAGAAGCAGCCAGCCTATATCCATAGCTTGGCTTCTCCTGGGAATCTCCAAGCCCAGAACAAATAGCAGCCATCTCAGATTGCTTTATATCTCAGGCAAAGTGGCCCCAGGAGAAACATAGGTGGGGGCTGGCCCTGACCTGCACCATCAGAGAAACATCAGGGCCAACATACCCAGTGGACAGCTACAGACTTTGTTGGAAAACCACCACCCTGCCCCTGCATAGCTGGGGATGGGGGTTGGTGGTCAGTGGTCAGAGCCAGTCCTTGCAACTGACTGACCTGGGTAAACCTACCACCACCACCACTGGTCTCCTAATAGCAATAACTATAAGAGGAGGGGGCACCTCATGTATCCAGCTTGGGTGATAGGGAGCTGTGCCATTGGACCCTACAAGACACCTACTACATTAGGTCACTCTACCAATATACAGAGTTCTTTACCTAATACACAGACACCAACACAAGGAGGCTGCCAAAATTAAGAGACAATGAAACATGGTCCAAATGAAAGAACAGATGAAAACTCTAGAAAAAGAATTAAACAAAACTGAGATAAGCAATATATCAGATGCAGAGTTCAAAACACTGGTTATAAGGATACTCAAGGAACTTAGCGAGGACTCAGCAGCATAAAAAAAGATCCAGTCAGAAATGAGGGATACACTAATTGAAATAAAGAACAATTTACAGGGCAACAACAGTAGAGTGGATGAAGCTGAGAATCAAATCAATGATGTGGAACATAAGGAAGCAAAAAACAGCCAATCAGAACAAGAAGAAAAAAGGACTTTTTAAAAATGAGGATAATGTAAGCAGCCTCTGAGACAACTTCAAGAAGCCTAACATTCACATCCTATGGTATGTCAGAAAGAGAAGAGAAAGAGCAAGAAATCAGAAATCTATATGAAAAAATAATGAAAGAAAACTTCCCTAATTTGATGAAGGAAATAGACATGCAAGTGTAGGAAGCACAAAGGGCTCCAAACAAGATGGATGCAAAAAGGCCCACTCTAAGACACACCATAACTAAAATTCCAAGGGTTACCAAGGGATGCAAAGATGATACAATATTCACAAATTAATAAATGTAATATGTCACATTAAAAAAATGAAAGACAATCATATGATCATATCAATACATGCTGAAAAGACATTTGATAAAGTACAGCACCCATTTATGATAAAAATGCTCAGCAAAGTGGGAGTAGAGGAAGCATATCTCAATATAAGAAAAGCCGTATATGAGAAACCTGTAGCGACATCATACTCAGTGGGCAAAAACTAAAACTTTCCATCTAAGGTCAGGCACAAGACAAGGGTATCCACTTTCACCATTTCTATTCAACATATTATTGGAAGTTCTAACTACAGCAATCAAACAAGAAAAAGACATAAAAGGCATCCCATTTGGAAAAGAGAAAGTAAAACTATCATTGTAGGTGACATGATAGTACACACAGAAAATCCGATAGGCTACACACACACACACACACACACACACACACACAAATACTCAACCTAATAAGTGAATTTGGCAAAACAGTGGAATACAAAGTCAATATTCAGAAATCAAAGACATTTTTGTACACCAACAATGAAATATCAGAAACTAGGGGGAAAATTCCATTTACTATAGCAACAAGAAAAATAAAGTATCTAATAAACTTAACCAAGGAGGTAAAAGAACTATACTCAGAAAACTACAGAACACTGAAGAAGGAAATTAGGGAAAATACAAATAAATGGAATCATATACCAATTTCATGGATTTCAAGAATTAACCTCGTTAAAATGTCCATACCACCCAAAGCAATCTATAGATTCAACACAATACAAGTTAAAATACCAATGAGATATTTCACAGGTATAGAACAAATATTTCAAAAATGTGTATGGAACTATAGATGACCTCGAATAGCATCAGCAATCTTGAGAAGATCAAAGTAGAAGGGATCACAATATTGAATATCAAACAGTATTACAAGGCCACTGTAATAAAAAGTTTGGTACTGGCATAAAAATAGATCAATGGAACAGAATAGAATGCCCAGAAATAAACCCAAGTCTCTATGGTCAATTAATATTTGACAAAGGGGGAAGGAGCATAAAATGGAGTAAAAATAGCCTCTTCAATAAATGGTATTGGTAGATTTGGACAGGTGCATTTAAAAAAATGCAACTAGACCACCAGCTTACACCATACACCAGAATAAACTCAAGATGGATAAAAGACTTAAATATAAGTTATACTATAAAAGCCCTAAAGGAAAACATAGGCAGTAAAATTTCAGATATCCCACACAGCATTATTTTCACCCATATATCTCCTAGGTCAAGGGATATAAAAGAAAAAATAAACAAATGGGACTATATCAAACTAAAAAGCTTCCGCACAGCTAAAGAAAACTTCAGCAAAATGACAAGGGAACCTACCATATGGGAAAACATACTTGCCAATGATACCTCAAACAAGGGTTTGACCTCCAAAATATATAAAGAACACATACAACTCAACACCTGGAAGACAAACAATCCAATTTAAAAATGAGCAAAGGACCTGAACAGACACTTCTCCAAGGAAGACATACAGAGGACTCATAGACATGTGAAAGGATGCTCAACATCACTAGCCATCAGAGGGATGCAATTAAAACCATAATGAGATACCACCTCACACCTGTCAGAATGGCCATCATTAACAAATCAACAGCATAAAGTGCTGGCAAGTATTGGGAGAAAAGGGAACCCTAGTGCACTGTTGGTGGGAATGCAGACTGGTGCAGCCACTGTGGAAAACTCAAAAAACTAAAAATGCCTTTTGATCCAGCTATCAAATGCTGGGATTATACCAGAAGAATCCTAAAACACCAATTCTAAAGAACCTATGCACCTCTATGTTCAAAGCAGTGCTGCTTACAATAGGCAAGTGCTGGAAACAGCCTGAGTGCCCATCAGTGGATGATTGGATCAAAAAACTGTGGTACATTTACACAATGAAATACTATACAGCAGAAAGAAAGAAGGACCTCCTACCTTTTGCAGTAGCATGGATGGAACTAGAGACTCTTATGCTAAGTGAAATAAACCAGGTGGTGAAATACCATATAATTTCGTCTATAAGTGGAACCTAATAAACAAAACAAACAAATGAGCAAAATAGAAACAGTGACATGAAAATAAGGAACAAATTGACAGTAACCAGAGGGAGGCTGGTAATGAGGGAAAGAGAGGGTAGGGTTCAGTCAAGAAACAAGTATAAAAGACCCATGCACCTGAACAACAGTATGAGGATTGACTGGGAGCGGGTGGGTGGGCAGGATGGGAGATAGCAATGGGGGAAAAGTGGGACAACTGTAATTGAACAACAATAAAATAAAATAAAAATGAAATAAGTAAATAAATACGCCCTACAAGCATTTGTGCTTTAAAAAAAATTGCCAAAGGTTAAAGATAGGGAATCTTTTTTTTTTTTTTTTTTTTTTTAAGATTTTTATTATTTTCAGAGAGAGGCAGAGAAGGAGAGAGACATCAATGTATGGTTGCCTTTCACCTGCCTCCCCTGGTTATGTGCCCTGTCTGGGGAATCAAACCAGTGACCTTTGGGCTTGCAGGCCAGCACCCATCCACTGAGCCACCAGCCAGGGCAAGATAGAGAATCTTAAAAGCAGCAAGAGAAAAGAAGTTAGTTACCTACGGGGGAATTCCCTTAAGACTGCGAGCTGATTTCTGAAAAGAAACTTAGTAGGCTAGAAGGTACTGGCAAGAAGTATTCAAAGTCCTAAAATGCAGGGACCTACAGCCAAAATTGCTCTACCCAGCAAAGCTATCATTTAGAACTGGGGGGCAGACAAAGAGCTTCACAGGCAAGAAAAAAACTAAAGGAGTTCATTATCACCAAACCATTATTATATAAAATGTTAAAAGAGACTTATTTAAGAAAAAGATCAGAACTATGAACAATAAAATGGCAATAAATACATATCTATCAACAATTGAATCTAAAAAGCAAACTATGCAAACAAGAAGACGAGAGACAGAATCATGCATACGGAGAATGTTTTGATGGTTGCCAGATGAGAGGGGGTGTAGGGGAATGGGTGAAGAGATGCGGGGATTAAGAAATACACATAGGTAGTTACAGAACAGCCATGGGTCTGTAAAGTACAGTATAGGAAATGCAGTAGCCAAAGATCTTATGTGCATGACCCATGGACATTAACAAAGGCGTGAGGAATGCCTGAGGAAGTAGCGGGTACTTGGTGAACGGAAGCAACCGGGGATAAATCAGGACAACTGTAATAGTGTAATCAATAAAATAGGATTAAAATATAAAAAGATTTTTAAAGAGGGGACCAGCTGTAGAAATCATATCAAATACCATTTGCAAAACTAATCAGTCTTACACAGCGTTTCTCTGCTTGTTTGTTTTTCTCATAATTTATCCAAAATTATAGTATTTAAGTCTGACCTACACAAAAAGGTAAAATGAAAATTAAAATTCCTACACGCTTACATAACAATAAATATACCCTTTAAAAATATATTGTGCCAACCAAGTGCATTTAGTCCACGTAGATTATGAGGGCATGAAGCAGCGGTGCCCCGCATCTTTGATCCAGGTTAAAGCAGCAGACTTATTTCCAGCTGGTTTTGTGGACTTGAGAATATTAGCACTGGGAAGTTTGTCTGATCCAGAGGCTAAAGTGGCCAATTTTCTTTCCCCATTCCCTGCGTTGGTCCTCATCTTTCAGAATGTTATCACTTTTGAACACCTTGCAGGGGAACTTTCTAAAGGCTGCCACACCTGGTATATGACTTCCAGATGTCTTCATAATTAAAACAGCATGTGGTGTGTTTTGGGGTCCAACATGATTGTACCAGACATAGCCCTATAAATGGAGCTAATTCTGATCTCTATACAAAGATCATTCTGCTCAAGGTGACTTACCAAGGTGCCTGGCTCCTTCCTTGGTGTGTGTGTGTGTGTGTGTGTGTGTGTGTGTGTGTGTGTGTGTGTGTGTATGTATGTGTTTCCCCTGCTAAGGTCAAGCTGTATCTACAATTTTTTTTTCTAATCTCCCTTCTTTGGAAAATCATTAATCTTTCTCCTTTGGGAAAGAGCATATTGGCCTTCTAGGTATGAAGGGGTAGGTAGCATATACACTAATAATCATTGTGCCCAGCTGCTATTAGCCTTGATACTTGAGATGTCATTCAATCTAATAAAAAATCATAGAGAAGTTTAAGAGAGTGCCAAAACTAAACATAAGAGGTATTGTTAGGAGGTCAAGCCTATTATACATATTCAGTTTTATTTTTCAGAACGGAGTAAATTTAGAAGGTCATCTTGGCATGTCAACCCAGGAAACAACCACTTAGATATTATTTAACTTTCAGATTATTTATCTTTTGATAGTGTTTTCAAAGTTTTACGTAACAACATTTATTGAGTATCACTGTAGGCCAGGCATTGTGTTAGATACTGCAGGTTTAGAGAAAAGTAAGACATATTTCTTCTCCCAGAGAAATAGAAAAGAATATCAGAGTGTATTACATGTAGTAAACAAATGTTTCATTAAATTTTTGGTTCAGTTAAAAACACACATACACATGCATTTGTGCATGTTGTATCTAATTGTATTAAAGCATGCTTGTTATTGTGGAAAATAAAGTTTGGAAAACCATGACCGGTGGAAACAAGCATAGCTGGCTATTAAATGCAAAAAGTGCAGGTTCCGTAGTAGATGTCTGTAGAAGGCACATGCGTGGCCATGAGCACTTCACCGGAGAGGGCAAGCAAGGCTCATGGACATGGCCCTCAAACTGGGTCTTGAAACCTGAATTAGGGACAGCTAACCCAGCAGGATGGTAGGGCAGGGATTGCAAATCTTCTTGGTAGTCTAGGCCTCACATTAGGTGATTCTAGTAAGTACTCTGTCCTGTGCTGGATGGAGTCTTCCCAGGGCTTGGCCTGACATGGAGGACTAGAGACCATTATCCTCATTGCAGCCCAAGGTGATAAAGGTATACTTCAGATAACAGTTTCAGCTCTACACCTGGGATCCATTCCTCTCACTTTGCGTGCATGCATACATACACATACACATGCGGCAGCTTAGAACAACCATGTTGTGGTCTTTTGAGATATGCTTTCAGTGTTCCCTGTTCTAGTATCAGCACTCTTTGCATTTATAGAAGTTTATAGAAATGTGTAATAAGTGTGTAATAAGTTATGAATATGACACTGTAAAACCCAAGGGAGTGTCACTCAGTAAATGTGATTAGTTTGAAGTCCTGTATTTTAAATGATTCTAAGTCTTATTTTTATTTAAGCATACATTTCAGTTTATTTTGAACACCTATTACATGGTAGGCACTGTACATAGAAAGATGAGAAAGACCCAGCCATTACCTAAAGGAGCATAGAGCTGTTTGGGGGTATAGGACAGATAGTAAGTGCTCTGATAGAGAAAAGTGTGAAGTAGTATGAGGGCACAGAAGACAGACTTGGGGAATCCGAACAGGCCTTCTAGAGGAGGTGACTGCTGATTTGAGTCTTGATGAGCATATGGGGGTTGGTAGGCAGGGAAAGGGCACTCGGTGTGGAAGAGAAGCCTGTGGGGAAGCTCGGAGCCACAATGTGTTCAGGGAACCCCAAGTGCACTGGCAGGACCGCATCAGAACAAATGATGAAAAGTGGTAAAAAGGGGCACAGTGCTGGGATGAAGGAGTTTCAAAGCTACAATATTAAAATACAATTATCTTATTTAAAATACACAACAATTTCAAAAACTCTTGTATTTTTCATTGCAACACATTCAATTACATTCTTTGTGTGTCAACTGCTATCTTAGTCAACCAACTATATGTCCTTGGTCTTAAAGGCAACTAGCTCTGGCCAGGTGGCTCCAGTGTTGGATCTACATATATCCTGTACACCTGCGGTTCGATTCCTGGTCAGGGCACATACCTAGGTTATGGGTTAGATCTCTTATCGGGGCCCATACAATTGATGTTTCTATCTCTCCCTCTCTCTCCATCCCTCTCTAAAATCAATAAATACATCTTTGAGAAAGGATTTTAACAAAGCAAAAAGCAAATAAGAGCTTCCTCATGAACTGACCAACTGCCAACATGAAGGTACATCTTTGGGGTTAGCAACGGTATGAAGCCAGCTGTGCACATTTCTGTCTAATTTAGTGAACTCATCATTGGCAACCTGAAAGCCATCACAGAAATCAGCAAATACTACAAATCATGACTTGTATTTTGTCCTGAAGGGTAACTTGCTAACCAGGTACATTTCCCTCCTTTAGAACCCCTAGCTGAAGACATCACCACTTCCCTTTCTCCTCAAAGGCAACCTGGACTACCAAGAAGTTTGCTACAGTTCTAGCAGTAGATGAATGGAAGAAGAAGACCCATCTGTACATGATTTCAGCTGTTGTCCTTTTTGCCTCCTTTTATTTCAGGCTGAAGGAGATCCAAATGAGTGAATATGATGCCGAAAGTTATGAAAGATTTTCAGGTGCTGTCCGAAGGCAGGTGCACTCCCTCCGAATCATCCTTGATAATTTACAGGTAATCTGGACCATGGAAATAATCTGGGCCTAAAGCTGAACTGATCCTAAAACTTTTGGAGAAAGTTATTCAAACCCTAATCAATCAGTCAGACAAAAGAGTAATGCCAAAATGCATACATAGAGCTGAAGGTCACTCCATGGCTCTCTTAGTTGAGGAAAAAGATTTGAGCTTGCCTCTCCCCCTGTCCAGGAAGCAGTAATTTGACCAGTAACCCCAAAATATGTCATACTTCTGATTCCCCACATAAAAGATCTGTGAGCATCTCAACTCTACTAGAAATTCACAAATAATATTCCCCTAGAAAAAATTTCACTGTCATTGACTAGAGGGACAGGAGCATTTGGGTCATCCAGGCTATACATTCTCTGTGCCTCCTCCTTCCCTCCAATGATCCCTAGATTGCCCACCTTTTTGCAGTTTCATGGACTGGTGCCCAAGAACTACTTAACATGGTTATTGTGCCTAAAAGTATCAATTAAGTTGCTGCAGTGTTTCCTAAGCAATGACTTGTTATTTGGATATTTTACATTTGATATAGTATCTGGCCAATTTGCTAAGAAAGGGCTAGGTATTCTCTAAAATCACACATCGTGTAAGGTGATTTTGCCAAGAGAAGAGGGTAGGAGGGGTGGGGGGGAAGGGAAGAGGAGGGAGATGCCTCATTTTGGGAGAAAAGAGACCACTGGGTGGCAAACACAAGGCTCACAGCTGAATCAGGTCCTCCACCTTGTTTTATCTGGCCCGGCACCGTGCTTCTACCTGGCTAAACGGTTAAGGAGTAGTTACATTTATGCAGTCCTAAAATTACATTTGGCCCTTTGAAGGCACCCTCGAGGCTGATGTGGCCCCTGAGCTAGGCCATAACATGCTTCTCCACCCTACTCTGGAATCTTCTGTGACCTTTATAATGTTTGAAGTCAATTATCTTCATTTATACTGTTTTCCTCTTTGGTTTTGGTTGGTAATTGTTCTTGGGAAGGCAGTATTATTTGCTAAGATTGGGGTTAAGAAGTAGGTATATGATGCAGTTTTAGTCCACCATCTTAAGACAAAACTCTGGGAAAGCCTCATTTTTAAAAAGATCTAAACTACAACAGGGGATTAGAAAAAGTTTTGTAATTTCCAGCTAAATTCCTGATTTCAAAATCTGGTGAATGGAAGAATTAAGTCATTTGCTCTTCTTAAAAAGTCCATAATACAGTTATTTAGAATTAACGTAACATTTTATATAAACCATGTGTACAATTGAACGGTTGAATTTTCTTCTATAGTCACTTGCTTAACAAATACTTGTTGCTCTGGGCCTTGAGGGCAGCTGCTAGGTGGGCTCTGAGCTCCAGAGCAAGACAGTAGGTGAGTAAAAGCTAAAATGAGTGGTTCACAGAATATGAGGGTAATGGGAGATGGTGCTTGTACTAAGACTGAGGAATGAATATGGTTCAGTAATTCATTCATTTCTTGAGTCCTTGGTGCACACCAAGCATTAGGAATAGAAAAATAAAATGCAGGCCCTGCCCTCTAAGAAGGAACTTAAGGAAGACAAATAAGCAAACAATTTCCTAGTCTGTAGAGAAGTATGCACACAGTTCTATGAGATGAATGAGAAAAGCCTTCATGGAGAATGTAATGCTTCAGTTCACCCTTGAATTTAGGAATTTCCCAGGTGCTTGAGGAGTCAGGACATTCCAGACATAGGACACAGTGTGTACAAGTGCAGGTTGTTCAGTGTGACTAAGGAAAGCATGTGCGTAATGGGAGACAGTGGCAAGGGAAAAGGCTGGCAAAGTGGTTAGGAAGATGTTGAATAACCCTGGATGCTGTGAGAGCATTCAAGTAACACTGGGTTTTACCTTTGGATAAAGAGGCCATTAGAGGATTCATAGTATTAGAAAGGGACCAAAGAATATATAGTTAATTGAGGCAATCAGAATGCTCATCTGGTATTAGTAAATCTCCCATTGGTTTTTATTAGGCACCATGCTATAGTTACTTTTATAGATCAACCGCTTTAAATAAATGAATACATTCACAAGGTCAGCCAAAGGAAGAAAAGTCAGATGTACTGCCGTGACTTCCTTAATGCAGATTAAGCCTGGGCTAGAAGGAGAGTTTGCACTCAATAATGACTCTTCTGCTAAACACCACAGTGACAAGACCAGTATCAGAAAACAGTATCCAACCACTTCATACCTGTCAGAATGGCCATCATCAACAAATCAGCAAACCACAAGTGTTGGCGAGGATATGGGGAAAAGGGGAACCCTGGTGTACTGTTGTTGGTGGGAATGCAGGCTGGTACAGCCACTGTGGAAAACAGTATGGGGTTTCCTCAAAAAACTAAAAATGGAACTGCCTTTTGATCCAGCAATTCCACTACTAGGACTATACCCGAAGAATCCTGAAACACCAATTCATAAGAACCTATGTACCCCTGTGTTAATAGCAGCTCTTTTTATAATAGCCAAGTACTGGAAACAGCCTAAGTACCCATCAGTGGATGAATGGATCAAAAAACTTTGGTACATTTACACAATGGAATACTACACAGCAGAAAGAAAGAAGGAACTCCTACCCTTTGCAACAACATGGATGGAACTGGAAAGTATTATGCTTAGTGAAATAAGCCAATCAGTGAAAGACAAATACCATGTGATCTCTCACCTAGTATAGGACAATAATGAACAAAACAAACAAATAAGCAAAACAGAACCAGACACATGAATACAGTGAATAGACCTTCAGTGGGCAGAGGGGAGGTGGTGGGGAGAGGAGCAGTTTAGTCAAGGAACTAGCATGGGAGAACCATGGACATAAACAGCAAGTGGGATTGACTTTGGTGGGGAGTGGGTGGGTGAGGAAGGGACAGAGGGAAGGAAAAAGGGGATGGATGTAATACAACAACAATAAAATTAAATTTAAAAAAAAGAAAGAAAACAGTATCCAGTTTTGCTTTCAGCTTTCAAGCAGCGAAATGAAAGAAAGCTGTGACTGGCTCAAGAAAAAGCAACCAATAAGATGGCAACCAAGAAATTGGTATTGATAAACTTACGTAAAAGGATCAAGGTTAAGACTTCCTGAATATTCATAAATAGAGTATTTCAGGGAGGTTTTATTTCCCTTTTTTACTAGAAATCTAAATAAGGAAAAAAAAGCTTTCAATAATAGCAAGAAAATGTTTTAACATATAAGAAAGAGAATAAAAGTGATTTAATCCTTGAAAAAGTATCTAAAGTGGATGTAGAACTCCTCCTCTAGAAGTCTTTACAAATAAACCAGCATTAATTATACCAAGCATTTATCAAGCAGTTACCATGTGCCAGGCCTGATGTATCAACATTATCATCAAGATTTCCATCATCATCATTATCACTGTCCTTTTGTGGCTAATAGTGCCAGCTCTGGGGCCAGACAGCCTGAATTCTGTAAAATGGGAATGACAAAGAATAGGGCAATTAGGAAGATTAACTCAGATGATGCATATAAACCATTTCAAACAGTGCAGAGCATATAGCTTTCTCTACAGAAGAATGAACTTCATCATTACCTTCATTGTACTTGCTAGTATTCATCAGCCTGGACTGCAGGCCAGGTGCCCAGTCAAGTACTAGGGCTAGTTAATCCTTACAATCACTGGTAAGGATCATGTTCTAAATTTGATGGATGAAAAACTGAAGCACATACTTATCTCAGTGAGGGAACTGGAGATTAGAAAGACATGGCTGGTGATGCAGGTGTCCCGAGCCAAAGGTCAGGTCTGTTCTCGACTTCTAACTCTGCAATTCTATAAAAATTATAATTCTTCCCTATACTCATAAAATATTTTGCATCATTACCCAAATGCCAGCACAGCATTTTCCTGTGTTTTTAATGCACAGAGGTGTTATTCTCAGGTAAACCATCTAGTCTTCAATTTAAAGAGATAGTGCTAGTTAAAAACACAGCTATTGGTCAGGATGGATAGAGCCTCGTCTGGATTATGAATCTGTAGGTTGTAACCAAAATGAGAGGATGTGATTTGGTCCCATTTTTGCCATCTTCTGCCAGTCCAGTGTCTCTGGTTGACTAATAACTGCCAGCTATTTTGAGGTCACTATGTAATCCCAGTAACCATGGGGGTTTTCTTGGTGACTAATACAAAGTCTGGACAGGAACTAGTAAATCATCTCTTGAGATGACTTTCCAAAGTGCAGCTTCAGGCCCACGTGTTGATTCCGGGTGGCGGGGCAGAGATTTGAGGAACAGGAAATGTTGTTGCCACCGTCTGTTTCAACACATGCCTCACTTGCAACACGTCATTCTCAATTAAGAAAGCTCTCCCCAGTGACCTTCCTTTGCTTCTTGACTGGATATTACATGGAAAATCAGAGTCTTGGTTATGGGACCTTTTGTGAATCAGCAGTGAGAATTTTCTCATTATAGCAGTAGAGTTTATAATAACTTATCCGTTATACTTGATTTCAGAATCTGACTCTAATTTTAGCATTCCCTAACAAGAGAAAATATCCATTCCTCCAAAAAGCCATTAATTTTAATTGTCTGTCTCTCCAGTGTTTTTCTGATCTACAATCAGTAATTTTGTTCTCAGCCTTAATGAATTAGTCTTTCTCTGATGCTTTGGTTGGCATGGTAGCTCCAGGAACCAAGAATTATTTCTTTTTTCCTTTTTTTAAAATTTAATTTTATTGTTGTATTACATCCATCCCCTTTTTGCTCCCCTCTGTCCTCTTCCCCACCCACCCACTCCCCCAGAAAGTCAATCCCACCTGTTGTCCATGTCCATGGTTCTTTTATACTAGGTGCTTGTCTAAACTGCTCCCCTTCTTTGACATTTTCTCCCCCTTCCCCCACCCCCTACCCCCTGCCCACTGAAGGCCTATTCACTGTATTCATATATCTGGTTCTCTTTTGCTTGTTGTTTGTTTTGTTCATTATTGTCCTGTAATGGGTGAGATCATGAGGTATTTGTCTTTCACTAACTGGCTTATTTCACTAAGCATAATACTTTCTAGTTCCATCCATGTTGTTGCAAAGGGTAGGAGTTCCTTCTTTCTTTCTGCTGTGTAGTATGCCATTGTGTAAACTTACCAAAGTTTTTTGATCCAATCATCGACTGATGGGTACTTAGGCTGTTTCCAGCACTTGGCTATTGTAAATAACACTGCTATGAACATAGGGGTACATAGGTTCTTATGAATTGGTGTTTCCAGGTTCTTTGGATATAGTCCTTGTAGTAGAATTGCTGGATCAAAAGGCAGTTCCATTTTTAGTTTTTTGAGGAAACTCCATACTGTTTTCCATAGTGGCTGCACCAGCCTGCATTTCCACCAACAACAGTGCACCAGGGTTCCCTTTTCCCCACATCCTCGCCAACACTTGTTGTTTGTTGATTGGTTGATGATTGCCATTTTGACAGGTGTGATGTGGTATCTTATTGTGGTTTTAATTTGCATCTCTATGATGGCTAGTGATGTTGAGCATTCTTTCATATGCCTCTGGACCCTTTGTATATCTTCCTCAGTGAGCTGTCTGTTCCTTTGCCCATTTTTTAATTGGGCTGTCTGTCTCCTTGGTGTTGAGTCCCATTAGTTCTTTATATATTTTTGAGATCAAACCCTTGTCTGAGGTATCATTGGCAATTATGTTTTCCTGTACAGTTTGTTCCCTTTGAATTTTGCTGGTGTTTTCTTCAGCTGAACAGAAATTTTTCAATTTGATAAAGTCCCATTTGTTGATTTGTTCTTTGATTTCCTTTGCCCTTGGTGAAGTATCAGTAAAAATATTTCGGTGTAGGATATCCAAAAGTTTACTGCCTATATTTTTCTCCAGGACCTTTATGGTGGCACTGCTTATGTTTAAATCCTTAATCCATCTTGAGTTTATTCTGGTGTGTGGTGTAAGTTGGTGGTCTAGTTTTATCTTTTTGCGTGTTGCTGTCCAGTTCTCCCAACACCACTTGTTGAAGAGACTGTTTTTACTCTATTTTATGTTCCTTTCTCCTTTGTCGAATATTAATTGACCATAGAGTCCTGGGTTAATTTCTGGACTCTCTATTCTGTTCCATTGATCTACATGTCTATTCTTATGCCAGTACCAGACAATTTTGATGACAGTAGCCTTGTAGTATTGTTTGGTATCCAGTATTGTGATTCCTCCTACTTTCTTCTTCTTTCTCAAGATTGCTGTGGCTATTTGTGGGCGTTTTTGGCTCCATATAAATTTTTGAAGTATTTTTTCTATTTCTGTGAAGTCTGTCATTAGTATTTTAATTGGGATTGCATTGAATATGTAGATTTCTTTGGGTGGTAGTATGGACATTTTAATGATGTTAATTCTTCCCATCCATGAACATGGTATATACTTCCATTTATTTGTGTTTTCCTTAATTTCTTTCTTCAATGTCTGTAGTTTTCTGAGTACAGGTCTTTTACCTCCTTAGTTAAGTTTATTCCTAGGTACTTTATTTTTTTTTGTTGCTATGGTAAATGGGATTTGTTTTCTCGCTTCTATCTCTGTTGTTTCATTATGGTATACAAAAATGCTTTTGATTTCTGGATATTGACTTTATATCCATCTAGTTTGCTAAATTTGCTTATAAGGTTGAGTAAGTTTTTGGTGGAACCTATCGGATTTTGTATTTACACTATTATATCATGTGCAAATAATGACAGTTTGACTTCCTCCTTTCCAATTTGGATACCTTTAATTCCTTTTTCTTCTCTGATGGCTTTAGCTAGAACTTCCAAGACTATGTTGAACAGAAGTGGAGAAAGTGGACAGCCTTGTCTCATTCCTGATCTTAGGGGGAAAGCTTTTAGTTTTTGCCCATTGAATATGGTATTGGCTTCAGGTTTCTTATATATGGCCTTTATGATGTTGAGGTATGCTCCTTCTATTCCCATTTTGCTGAGTGTTTTTATCATAAGTGGTTGTTATACTTTATCAAATGCTTTTTCAGCATCTATTGATATGATCATATGGTTTTTATCTTTCAATTTGTTGATGTGGTGTATTATATTTATTGATTTATGAATGTTATACCATCCTTGCATCCCTGGGATGAAACCCACTTGATCATGGTGTATGATCTTTGTAATGTACTGCTGAACCTGGTTGGCCACTATTTTGTTGAGAATCTTAGCATCTATGTTCATCAGAGATATTGGCTTATAGTTTTCTTTCTTAGTTGTGTCTTGACCTGGTTTTGGGATTAGAATAATATTGGCCTCATAGAAAGAGCTTGGGAGTCTTTCCTCTTCCTGTATTTTTTGGTATAGGTTGAGAAGGATAGGAGTTAGTTCTTTAAATGTTTGGTAATATTCACCTGTGTATCCATCTGGTCTACAACTCTTGTGCTTTGGGAGATTTTGGATTACTTCTTCAATTTCACTAGTTGTTATTGGCCTGTTCAGGGTTTTTGCTTCTTCCGGATTCAGTTTTGGTAGATTATACAATTCCAGAAATGTGTCCATTTCACCCTCCTTTTATTTATTTATTTTTTTAGTGCTTCAAAATGAGCATGTGTTCATAAAGAAGGTATTTTTGAACATTGACATGTGACATACACTATACATGACCCCAAGGACACAAGATACTGTCCCTGTCCTCAAGAAAATTATAGTCTTGAGGAATGGGGACTTGGGCACCTAAACATATCATTTCAGTTTAACATGGTAGGTGTCCAGGTGAAGGAATACATAAAGTGCAGTGGAAGCCCAGAGAAAAGGAGGCTAGGATAAATTTAGAAAGAAAGGGTACACGAGCTGAGTCTTGAAGGGTGCACGGGTATTAACCGGACAGAAAAGGTGGAACTACTGCCCCAACAGTGGTCACAGCAGAGATAAAGGCACGACACTATGATCTCAGGTATGAGCTAATGGACCATCTCAAGTGTGAGCAGGATATCATTTAGTGTAAGTGCCAGACAAGAAACTTGGACCTTACTCTGAGTATCCACTTTGCTATTATGTGAAGAATGGAAAACATTCCCCCACTTCTTTTATTTAGTATCCAAAAACTGTGTCTCATAACATTCATTGGATATTTTGCCTAAGGGTTCTTGCCTTCTACAAATAACCTAGGGAAGAAGACACATGTAGCTAATGGAAGACACAATATGGTAAGTACCACAGAAAGGTTTTAAGCAAAGTGCTATGGGTATGTAGACAAATGTACAAGCATTATCTAAGCTGGGCAGTTAGGGGGAAACTCCCAAAGAAAGTGTCATTTGAGCTGGACCATGAAGGATGAGCATGGTTTCCATTGGAAACTCTTCTAAGGATGGGGTGAAAGGACAGCCTTGACCAGAGCTTCTCAAACCTTCTGTGGTGAGGTGGCCTGGTTTTTTTCAACTGATCATGGACTAATATTTATATAAAATAAAATAGAAAATACTACTAAAAAATAACATACGGTATACAAGCCTATATTATTTATTAATATATATTATTTATTAATATATTAATCTATATTATCAGATTCAACAAACAAGTTACTTTGTGAAACTACTATACAAGTTTCTGAATGCTTACAGTCAATTTCTGTTACTTATGGGCCAGTAACAAATGTTCACACACAGAAGGCAGTTTTATAGCTCTGGTCTAGATAGAAGAAACCTATAAGCAGAGGACTAAGACGGAGAATGGCAAGCAGTCCAACTGACTAGAGTTTGGGGATGGGGATGGGGGCCTAGTGAGTAATGGAGGAGAACACTAGAAACGAGGTGAATGAATCCCCAAAAGCCTTGCGCACCATGGTGACTGGATTCTGTAATCAGTGAAGAGCGTGGACCTGACTGAGAAAGGGGTGGTGTGACTATATCATCTTTAGGAAGTTTTATATCCCTGGAGGGAGAAAGTTTCAGAAAAAAGAAGAATGGAAGCCAGGAAATTAAATCCTAAGATTACTTTAGTTATTCAGGGTGGGATTTATAGGAACCTAAACCAGGGTAATTGAAATGAAAATGTGAAGGATGGGATAGTTGGGAGGGAGGACAAGGAATGGGGAGAGTGGGGGTGATGAGCTTTTTAAGCTCTAGAAGACAGTAATAAGAAATACATGAAGAGGAGAGACTTGTGGAGAAAGCAGCTGTTTGGTTTGTATGTTATGTTTTCCCACTATAGGATACCCGTGTAAAAATATGAAGCATGATATTTGAACCTGGAGTTCAGGAACGAGGTTAGGACCAAATAGGGTTGCATACCTATAGAGGTATCTATGCCTATATGTAGTGGTCATCTCCATAAAGGAACAGCCAAAGCCAAGAAAACTGTATTAACTGAGAAGAGTGAATAGAGCAAGGAGAGAGAAAGGTGAAGGCAGCCATGTCAAGGAACATCTGCATTGCTGAGAAAGCAGTGAAATGCCAGTTTCTCTTTCTTTGCATGTGAATAGCTAATTCATCACTCATCAGTGGCCACAAGAGGACAAGTTCAACTGAGTGCAGACTAGAAATATAGTCCTGACTTCCAGGCTGTTTGAGCACAGGCATCTAGCTCAGTCCTCACTAGATGACCATTAAAATGAGTAAAACAGTAAAAAACTGTAAACAGTGAAAAACCCACATGATAGAAGAAATTATGGAAGAGTGACAGTGACATACAAGAAGCTTTGAAGAATGATTGCTAAACATAGTGTGATGAGAGCCCTATGAATAAAAGTGCCAAAACAACCTAAAAACCTTCCTAAGAAATAGCCTTACTAGCAAGTCAGTGCATGAGACCAGCAGAATCTCATTAACACCCTGACTTGGAGAGGCAGAGATTAGAAGAGAAAGTCTGAAAGCTGGTGAGAAGCATATCACTTGACCTCCAATTTATCACTGCCAAGCTGAAACCTTGGGAGGCATGGGCTGAGGAGCTCTAGGTTTTGTACAGTGGCCACAATTAGTCAAAAGCTGGAATGGAACAGCACTGGGAAAGGAATCAGACCAGCCTCGACTTACACTTGGCTTGAAGAGTAAATCAAACAATTGCCAAATGGCTTTTCCAAACAAAATATGAAATGATGTGGAGATCAAGTTCTCATGCTGTGACAGTCCACAGTTCCAACTCTTTCCCTGCTGAGTCTTGAGCAAGTAGTGTACTCAGTTCAACTGCTAACACTAGTGTAAAATCTTCAGGGAGAATTCTAACAAGTAGGGAGTAAATGCAACCAAGGAGAATTTATTTGACCTGTTCCTGAACAGCTTTGTGCAGCCATCTCATCATCCACGAATAAGGACATAAGGTGGGATCTATGAAGTTATTCTGCATTGAGGTGGACTAGCAGCCAGTGTTCAAGATATATACAGAGAAGATGCTGCTGGGCTATAATACTTTCCTCAGAAAACATCAGATTTTTAGAAAGCATCTGCTTTGTGTTCTCAGAGTTCAGAGAATCTTGAAGTATGTGAAATAATACATGGACTTAAAAGGATCTGGCTAAGAGGCCAGCAGAAATAAGAAGGGAAATGAATGCAGTAAGGAAAAATGATAAGAAAACTAAAAATGCAATGCCAAAACTGGAATCTACTTTAAAACTAGAAAGAACAGATCAATTCAGTCTTAAAACCAAGTACTAACATGAATAGAAAACTTGAATTGTTGTTCCAGATTGTGAAGGAAATAAAGGTATAAACCATAAGAAAGCTGATCAGTGAAAATGGACCAGAGAGCTAAAACATTCAGAGCCATGGGCCACCCCAATAAGTAGAACAGTACTTGGTACATGATAAGTGCTTGGTAAACATGTGCTGAATGAACCAATGATATTTCCAAAGAGACCACCAAAAAGTACACATGAACAATCATTAGAATCATAACAAAAGAAAATTGTACAGGGCTGAAGGCAGGCCTAAGTCTGTGGGTCGAAAGAACTTTACTGAGTACCAGGCAAAATTAATGAAAAGAGATATTCACCTTACCACAGCTGCATGGAATTTCAACATTAAAAAAAAAAAGAAAGAAAGAAAAGAAAATACTCTAAAAGAGTACCAGCAACAAGAAAACAAGCTATTATCACAGAAAAATTAATCTTGCATTAGTTATTCCTGAAACATTGAGTGCCAGAAGAGTGCAACCATGGCTGCAGGATTTGGGGGCAGGGGCTGGAGGAGTTGTGACACAAGAATTCTATACACAGCCAAAGTACAAAGGTGACAGAAAGACATTTGCACATATTCAGAGACTTAAAATATATGTCCCTTACATCCCCCTTTTGAAAATAACTTTGGGGGTATAAGGGACTAAATGGTAATGGAAAAAATACAATAAAGATTAAATCAAATAAGAAAAGAACTTTGAACTAAATATGTATATACACAGGTGCACACATATACATATATATGGACATATGTAGAAATATTCCAGTCACTTAAGAGAGGAATCAAAATTCCTTAAGAATGGGAAACTTTTGTTATAAAAGGATCAGAAGCAAGCATTGGAAACAAACATAGAATAGAATCAAGTCTAAATAATTGTTGTAAATATGTTTAAAAGAAGAAAATTTAAATATTAAGAATAATGCTTTTAAAAATACACAATATAAAAATAGTGAATGTAATCATTAAAAAACAGGGTCCAAATCCTAAATTACTTCAAAAATTAAATAAAAATCAAGAAATTGATAAGAGAAATAGAAGAAAGCAAAAAGAATGATAATTCATATTGTATACAAAAGAGAAACACTATTTCTTTCCTAAAAATAATTACAGAATTAAAAGTTCAATTGGGCTTCTTAAAAACTTAATCATGCTTGTATTTTTAAGTGTATTTCTTGCACATACAGCTTGTTTTGTATTACTGTGGGGAAAGTGGAGGGTCAGGGCCCCAGGGCTGAAGTAGGCAGCCTGTGAAGAGGCTGTGCAGTGATCCAGGTAAAAGAAAACAATGGTTGCACTAAGGATAGGCATGGAGATGGGAAGAGATGGCCAGGTACTGCTGGCAGTTGAGAGGATTTGCCAGTGGACCAAGTGTGAGATGTGAAGGAGAGAAGCCAAAGAGGACTCCTAGGTATGTGGCCTGAACAGCTTAAAGAATGGGGTTGCGGTGGTCTTTCACTGAGATGAGGGGGACTTGGGGAGAGCAGGGGGAGTGGGAGCTAGGGCTCGGTTTTGAACTGTTAAGTTTAAGATGCCTGTTATGTATACACGCTGATAGGTGGAGATCCCAGCTTCTTTGAAGTACAAAATACTTAATGCTTAAAAGAAAGACATGAAACCATTTTTGTTCATAAAAACTAATTATAAAATAATAATAAATTGCCACCCAGAGTAATAGTTTAGCCCCACTTCAGCATCCAAGAGTACAAATTCTTCCCACAAGAGTTACCTTTGTTAAATACACGAATCACTGTTTTTCCTTGCAATGAGATGTTACTTCAAAAAACAGACAATACTTTAAGAAGATTTATATCTTCTCTTTTTTGGTGATAGTATCCACCATTTAGAGCAGCTTGCAACCTAACGGATATTTAGTAAAATATTTTTACTATCTCAAAATATTGAGAATCACAAAGAAAAAAATGTTATTGTTTATACTGACTTATACTTTGTTATTTTATAAATATTGCACAAAAAATTACCTTAATACAGCATATCTTTGTTTAATAATGCAGGTTAATAACATAAAAGTATACATTGGTTGAATGTAGAGAAGCATTAAAATAATAGGAGCTAATGTTTAAAGAATCATTGATCCCAGTTATCCTCAAACATTAATTTACATTAATATTCATCTATGCAACAGTTTTTATTAATGATTACATGCTTTATTCTGTGGAATGTATATGCTTTCTGCAAAAGTTGCTGTTTTTCTAATCTTTATTATAGAAAATATGAAAGAATAATAGAAAATCAACTTGTTTCTATAGTTTATAGATAAAGGAAGACTTAAATAACCATAACCTAAGTAAGTGAAGATTTAAGATTAATCAGAATAGTTTCAATGCTGAAATCACAAGACAAAGTATCACAAACCACAATTAGTTTTTGTCTAATTTATTCCTCCTAATGCCCTCACTGTTGCAGATGTATGTGTGTGAGGGAGTGGGTATGTATGCTTTCTGGTTAATCACTTATTTACCAGAAAGATGAATTAACCACTATATATCATCCTCTGAGCATTTCAATTAGTCTGTGTTCTTTCTTTTTCATTTTTTTCTTTTTTACATTTTATTGAATGTATTGGGTGAAATTGGTTAGTAAAATTATATAGGTTTCAGGTGTACAGTTCTATAATACATCATCTGTATATTGCGTGCTCACTAACCCAAGTCTCTGTCCCTCACCGTTTATCCCCCTATTCTCCTCTGTCTCCCTTCACCCCCCTTCCCTCTATGGTAATCGCCATACAGCTTAAGTGTTCTTTATGTGAAAGTAATAAAACTGCATTTCTTTTTCAGAAAATCTGTAACATAGACTTTTTACTAGTAAAACCTAGCTTTATATATAATAACTTCTTATTAGCATGAACTTACTCTATAATGCAAAGTGGACATATTTATAAGAATGCTTCATGCATAACAATATACAATAAAGAGCATGTTTGGCCCTTTGTTATAAATACAAACATGTATTTAAGTAAAGAACTATTTTAATAAGCCCATAAAACCAAAATAACAAGTATTTCTATTCCAGTCCTCAGTACATTTTTAAAGAGCTCCCCCTCCAGCTCATTGCCTTTGAGAGCCTGTGTTCAGACAGGCCTCCTCCCGTTTTGGGTTTCCAAGTATTGCTGGGCTATCTGCTCCTATTTACATGCAAGTTTTATACTTGAAAACTAACAAATGGTGATATTATAAAAATGATCCAGTAGTTCTGGATCAGAAATACTGCACAAAAACTGTTCCTGAAAATCTCCCTGACTAGTAGAACCAAAAGAAATTCATTAATCTACAAATAAAAGTACAAAGGAAGGGAATATACTATATGTCCACCAGATGGCTGAAATTTTTTTAGAAGAAGAAGCTGTCAGTATCAGGTAAAGTTAAGGATATAAGCAAATGAAACCTTCATTCTCTGCTCATGGGAATGTAAATTGGAAAACACACTTTGGAAAACTGTTTAGCAGTAAAGCTGATTGAGTCCAGGATTTCCATCCAACAGAAATACACACATACCTGTTCCAAAAGACATGTTCAGGAACATTCATCATGGCAGTATTCGTAATAGCCCCCAACTGAATACAGCACAGTTGTACAATGAATAAATAAATTGTGACAAACTCGTACTACTGAATATTGTTACAACAGTGGAAGAGAATAAAGTGCTACTACACATAACAACATAGGCGACTCTCATAAGAACAATGTTGAGCCAAGGAAGCCAGACACAAAAGAATACAAATCTTATGATTTTATTTTATAAAGTTCATAAACAGGCAAACCTCATCTATAGTGAAGGAAGTAAGAATAGGGACTTACCTGTGGCAGGTCACAGCTGGGAAGCTGTGGAGGTGCAGGTGGGTACAAGGGTGTGTTCATGTTTAAAGTTCATCAAGCTCTACACTTAAGATTTATGCACTTTATTACAAGTATGCTATACTTAAATTTAAAACATTGACCAAAAGGAACAAAAAATAGAAAAAGAAAGGGTTAGCAGGTTTATTGGAGAAAGTATGTCCCTTCCCTTACTCTCACCCCAGATTTTACCGAGTACTATATTGGCATACATAACAGAAACAGAATCTTGAACTAAACAGTGCCTTAAGGGATGATAATCTGATAGTATATAACGAAAGAAGGGACATTCACATAAGACCTAAAATCTTTAGGATCTTACGTAATGGTGAATCCAGAGACAACAGAGAAACCTAATATTCTAAGGGAGAAATAAGTATTTTATGATTTTCTAACCTCCTTACCAAGGGCAGTAATAGGTCCCCTGGAAATATCCCCCTTTTATTTATTAGCAGGTGCACCAAAAGAAGAATTCTGCAGCACTGTTGAGCTAGTTCTCTAACAAGCCTTCACTAGGTCATGACTCTGTTTCTCTTCATATCTCCTACCTTTTCCCTCCAGCATCCCCAAAGACACATGACCTGTGATTCTCCTTGTGTGCCTTTAGTCTCTAACGCTTGTCGGGGATGGATATCAATAAGGCAGGATTTCACGAACCTCTCATAAGGAGTTAATATTTGTTCCCTTTATAGTCTTGTATAGCTGCCTCATAATAAATTAATTTTGAAAGTTAACTTAGTTTGCTGATGAGATTTATATCTTACAAACCTACTAAAGGAATTAAAGTAAAAATTATCCTGGTAAAGGTTAAATGCACTAAGTTAGTTTAGTCAAATGTTGGACTATCTAAAATAGTGAACCATGGTTACTCCAGGTTGATTTATTACAGTGGGATCTTGATCAATATACTTAGAGGATAATCCACTAAGAATTATATTTAGACAATACCCCTGTCTGGTTGGCATAAAGCATGCAATTGTGGTATTCTTTGGCAAACTTTTTTTTTTTTTTTTAAGATTTTGTTTATTATTTTTAGAGAGAGGGGAAGGGAGAGAGGGAGAGAAACATGAATGTATGGTTGCCTTTCACCTGCCTCCAGCTACGGATTTGGCTTGCAATCTGGTTATGTGCCCTGGCTGGGAATCGAACCAGCAACTTTTGGGTTCTTAGGCCAGCGCCTTATCCACTGTGCCACCAGCCAGGGCTTTCTTTGGCAATCTTAAATTTAAATCTTATAAGTACAAAATAACATCATGGAATACTTTCCTGGACATGACATTTAGTAAATTGTATCACTTTTGTTATGGTAATGTGGTTATTTGTTTCTGTGGATTTACTCAAGTATGTCCATATCCTTATTAATATTTTTAGGTACTCTTCAAAAATATATATCCATACCATAAGCATTTATTTATCTGTTGATATATAATGAAATATATTAAAAATTCTAATGTCCTGAATGTTTCTAGTATAATTGTTCTTAATATTTCTTAGATCTGGCTCTATCTCAATTTGGAGAACAATATATGAGTTACTGAGAGTTTCGGACAGCTGGTTAAGAGGTTTTAATATCCCCAAAACTCCAACTAATGAAACAAACAATTTTCATCAAGTTATATGTCTGTTATGGAACATGTCCTGTACTCTGGTTCTGGTTCTAAACCTGTATTCCTCTCAGACCCAGCTCTAGGGTCCAGCTTCCATGCCACATTGATGGCAGCTGGCTACCACTGCCACTTGCCCTTGCACTTTCTGCATTGCTTACGTTCCCAGCCTAGACTAATCTGTGCGAGTCTGTCCTCACCTATGAAAGGCATTAGGAGCCAATGCTCTGCAGATGGGTACCACCAAGGGTCACAGAATCTCAGGATTGAAAAGTACCTGCATGCTCATTCACAATTGCGTTTGGTAGCAGAAGGTATCCTAGAAGCAGACATCAAGAATGATCAGGAGCCCTGGCTGGTGGCACAGTAGATAAGGTGCTGGCCTGTGAATCCAAAGGTCGCTGGTTTGATTCCCCAGCCATGGCACATAACCAGGTTGCAAGCCAGGTCCTTAGCTGGAGGCAGGTGAAAGGCAACCATACATTGATGTCTCTCTCCCTCTGTGCCTCTCTCCCTTCCCCTCTCTCTAAAAATAATAAATAAAATCTTTTTTAAAAAAGGGGGAAAAAAAAAGAAAAGAATGATCAGGAAAAGGGGGAGATAGGAGCTGGGTCCCTGTCACTCTTGTAGGAATAGCCAGACTTGATTGTCTGAGCCGTAACCCTCTGAGAAATGATTCTAGAAGACTCTCCTCAGCCCTTCCTCCTACCACATGTGGCTGTATATTTTACCAAGTTACATGAACTCATTGAGCTCTGCTCCAGTGAGTTCCCTTTTCCTTTGAGATCATGCGGTTCCTGCCAAAAACACACATCAGGAAAGAACACATTCCCAAAGGGAACAAAACTGGTAGTTCCTGGAATTCACTGCCCACCAAATTTAATGTGTTTATGCTGGCAGCTTAGGAGTTTTTCTCTTTTTATTTTATGTTCACTTTAATATATACAACGTCTGTCCCAAAAGTATTAGCTATGCAAACTGTTTTAATTATATTGGCATTGGATCGATACTTTCAGACAGACCTCGTAAGGATGCAAATATGGTAATCGTGTACCTGTTTGCAGCAAGGATATCTGAAACAAGAAAATGATACATACAACAGTATCCAGAGTTATATTGTGTGGGGTTTCTGTGCAGGGTGATTAGTCTGCCCCTGAAGTAGACACTGACTGCCTGAGGCATGGCTTTGTATTTTCAGTGGCAATGCTGTCATACTGCCACCTCAAATGAAACAGTAGGGAAGTGAGCTTGCATTAACGTGTACTTGGTTGTCAATATTATGTCTCACCTGACGATGCTGCTGCTGAAGGTAATAGCTCACATAGGTTGCCAGGCCCTTTCTCAGCTAATTTCATGTAGTAGCTCATATAACCTTCACAAATAGCTCATTAAGTAGAAACTAGTGTTTTCATTTTAGAAATGAAGACACTGAAATGCTGGTTAAGTAACTTTTGAGGTCAGACATCTGATCATGGAGAGGGGAGGATTGGAACCAGGCTGTCTCATTCTAGAGCATGTGATCTTTACTACTGTAGTTAGCATGCATAAAAATATTTCAGCTATTTCTCCCTCTTCTTAATATAAATATAATCCCTGGCTGTTAAAATCCTACTCCTTGACTAGAATATTATAACATGTTCTTGTTTCACAATCATCTTAGTCCACCTGGCATAGTTATAACTTATTTTGGGGAAGTATTATGGGAAATAATACAATTAAATTTTTAAGAATTGGTGATCAGTGAGATTCAGGGTATAAATTGTCCATGCACTATTGTTTTCAGCTGCTCCCATTTGCACTGTAAATCACAAAGAACTTGAATAACAACCTTTTTCCAAAACGAAGAGTTCTGAAGATTCTCTGTGCTTATAGGCAAAGGTAACAAGTTGAAGCTCATTGTTTTGCTACCTTATAAATTTTCTAGGAGTACAGTGACCCAAAATCTGTAAGCAGTGCTTCACCATTACATTTCCAAATAGTGCACATTTCTCAAGAGGTTCATTTACATACCATTTTCCCATTAGTATGTGCTCTAAATGAGCTTGTTTTATCATTCCATATGTTAAAACCATTAGAATTGACAAAATTCACACAAAGGGCCTTTCTTTGTCAGCAGAGCAGAAATCAGTCCATTTATGAAACTGTTCATGCAAACCATTACTTTTTCAAAAGATCCTGGATGTGTTTCCTGTTATTCATACATAAAGTATGCCAAGGACCCTGCAGAACTAATTAAAATAAGGTTTTGTGTGTGTCATTGCAGGCTAAAGGTAAAGAAAGACAGTGGCTAAGACACCAAGCTACTGGGGAGCTAGACGATGCCAAGATCATTGATGGGCTGACTGGAGAAAAAGCCATCTACAAACGCCGGGGTGAGATGGAGCCACAAGTAAGTAATAGTCAGCCAGTCGCCTCAGAGCTGCAGGTTGGCCTTCTCTATAGGCAGCTGCTTTCTTCTGTTGCTGTCCTTGTACAAACCCTGATTATGGCAACTAAGGAAAGCACTGTATTAAAAAAGAAAAGAAAAGGAAAAAACCAAAACTACCATACAATTTATTATATCATTCAAAATCCAAGCATGAGTCAAGAACGCCAGGCAGGCACACTAAATTGAGTAATTTAAGGAACAGTTAATAAAAAGACTGTTTATGAAAGTAAGGGAGGGGTTTAGGAAAGCCAGAAAGAGACAGTGTGGGATCCCTTCAGCAGGGCCCTAACCACCCCCAGGTCTGAAAGGCACAGAGGGCGAGAACATGGACTGGAAGCTGGAAGGGGCTGCCTGGCAGGAGCTGGGCCCTCAGTAGAGGGAGAGCTCACCCCTCATCTGCTGTGTAGGTCACACACAGCAGAGGAGGGACGGAGGGAACAGATATCCCTCCCTCACCCTCTAATCGCCTGCCAGCGCCTCCCATCAGCAGAGGCCACCAGAACCAGCAGCTGAAATAGGCTGATGCTTCCCTGCAGATCAGTTCCCAGGACACTGAGCAGGGTGCTCTAGAGGGAACTGAAGACCCTCGGAACCTGTGAGTCCCAGGGGCTCGTGTGAATAAAAAGACCAGAGTAGTTTTGGTGGTTTTCTTCTGTTCTGCTACTTTAAAGATTTGTATCCATCCTGTAACTGAAGAAAATTTTAGAAAATGCAGGATTTTCCTTTAACTCTAATATAAACATATATAAAGCTTTAGATAGCCATGAAATTAAAACATTTGCAAAACAATGGCAATAAGGTGAACTATTGAGTTCCTTGGAGGACCCCGTGACTTCCTATGTCCCTGAATAAGCAGAACTGTGAAATAGCCACCGAGAGCTGAGAGCTGGGGGCGCAGTGACTGGTAGGAAAGGGAGTCATGTCCTCCATTTAAACGTTGATTCAGAGAGGGTCCTGTAGCAATTCAGGGAGCTCGTACTTCCATGCCATTGGTGTGAGTCAACAACTACTTTCTTTACTGACTCATTGTGGTCAACAAATGTGTTTAGATACATCTGAAATTGTGAGCTGTCATGGAGCATATGTGGCACTGTTCTTAATGTAGGCAGACTCAGCAAGTTTTTAAGAAATATACCTAATTTGTCTCAAACCATTACTCTAATGCGCACAGTATTTTCTGGAAATTACTACTGTGCTCATAAGTTTTCATACATGTCAGCAAGTATGTAATAACAGAATAGTCTGAAATATTTCTTCTTTTTTTTTTTTTTTGTATGTAAACTATAAATATACGTTTGTTTTTGATTCTGCAAATTGGCAGGCATGAGTCCAAAGTCAAAGGGAAACTCTTGAGTTTCACATTTTAATTGACATTTGTTGCTAAATAGCACTGAGATGCTACTTTTATGCTTTTAACTGCGGAGGAAGTAAAGAGAAGTAGTAATTCAGTAACTGGAAGGAGGAGAAAGCTGAAAGCTTACTAAAGACAAAAGGCTGAAGAAATATTTTCCTTCAGTCCTTTGCCAGACCCCCTCTCAGAGAACCTTGTTTTAGGAATCTGGCATTTTTTGTGGACTCTGTGGAAAATGATTTTCAGATCCTTACATAACAGGTACAAATAAAATTCATGTGGGCTTCCAAAATAAGTCTTGCTGGAGTAACTGAGTCTGAGGCTCGACATGAAAATGATGTGTTGGGGTTTATATCTTTCTAGCATCAGCTTCAGTAAGGCAGTTTCCCTAGACTAAGTTGAGTCTTGAAAGGACCATATTGTATATTTCAAAGGAAGATCTTACCCATATGGCCCACTGCCAGCTCAAGTCTCAAATTCCATTTACTGAAATGCATTTGCTAGATGCCTTTCCCACTGCCTCGTGCAGCACTGAGCCCGTGGCTTCCTGCCTGCCTCATGGCTGGTACTCTGGGCCTGTGTGAGTGAGATTCCTGGAACAGCAGCCAGTGATGGTTTTCTGGCTCACAGGTCTCTGTTGTTCCCTCCCTCAGCTGGGAAGCCCCCAACAGAAACCCAAGCGCCTACGCCTGGTGGTGGATGTGTCTGGTAGCATGTATCGCTTTAACGGGGTGGACCGCCGGCTGGAACGCTCAATGGAGGCTGTGTGTATGGTAATGGAAGCCTTCGAGGACTACGAGGAGAAGTTCAAGGTAATGGCATGAACTAAGGATGATGAGAGGCATCACTAACCACATTTGCCTAAGACTCAGCCTCAACTTAGGGCCTGATGGTGGACAGGTGGAAGTAGTCTCCACCCAGAGCAGACAAACACTTCATCTTCTCATCAGTTCAGGTATCATAGAGAAAGTGAGCCTGTGGTTTTATCTGCTTTCATAATCAAAAAATGGTAACACCAGAATTTGAAGGAGCACTTACTGTAGAAGAAAACTCTGAACTTCACAAGTTGTATGATGTCAGCCATCGTGTTAGGGGATGGAAAACAACAAGAGTCACATGCACTTAGAGGAACCGCAGATATCTTCTCCAAATTCCTCAGAGCCACCGTCCTCGGGCCACCCCCTACCTCCATTTCTGTTCTTGTCCATCCCCAACCAGGTAGCCTCCGTTGGATGGGTACACCCTCAGAGTATGCTGTTCTCAGCGTCATTTTATCTTTCCACTTGGGTGAGGATTGCGCAGTAATGGATGGCTCCCCAGCTGACCATGGGTGACCCGTCACCCAGGAAGAAATGCAGCCTTCCACTCAAATGTTTCCATCTCACTGTTGCTCAGTTTGCTCTTCATCCTCCTTTAGAGGTCTGAGCAGTGAGAAGGGGTCCCCTGTGGCCTGAGATGGGCCCATCAATTCTCTTCCTCTACAAGCCACAGAGGGTACTTGCACTTCCAGCCCTTACCAGAGCAGGTAACCTTGAATTCAGTCACATGCTGTGGATTTGTTATAGTAAGTTCAGCTGAGAGAAATGGTACACGTGCAGATATGTGTAAGGGGTATACAGTCTATCCCTAGGCACTCTAGATTGTATTCCAGATCAAATGTGTCCTTCAGAAATAGGTGAGCTTAGATCACTTGAGGAATGTTGTGTGTTACAGTGGATACAGCGAGAAACAGATGGGTGAAACCCATTACCTCATTTACCTTAGGCCCATTTATGAGGCTCTGAGGCTCCTAGGGACCCTCATATGATGCTCTACATGAGAAATTGCTATTAGAATTAAATGGTAGGAAAAATGAATGCTATGTTCAAGTACAGGCTACATATATAAATAGAACATGGATTTTCACTGTGGGGGAGGGGGTAGCTTTGTTTCCCTTAAAGAACTGAAGTATGTTTCCCCTTATGATTAGTGAAAACTAGGAAACTGTTTTTAAGATTCCTCTCTTAGGTTTCATTGCCAGGAAGTTCTGAACTAAAATCAAAGACCCGCCATGACTACTTTGTTATGTCTTACAACTTACAGACTAGTGTTCGACATTTCCTTCCCTTGACACTCTCTCCCTTTAGATGTAAGTTTCTCTTGATTTTGATTATTTAAATTAAATTTTTCTTCTTTAATCCTCATCCAAGGATTTTTTAAAAATTAATGTTAGAGAAGGGGGAAGGAGTGAGAGAGAGGGGGAGAGGAACATTAACGTGAGAAAGGAAATTGATCACTCAGTTAGTTTCCTCCCAATCATGCTCTGACCAGAGATCGAACCCACACCTTTTGTAGTACAGGACAGTGCGCCAACCAACTGGGCCACCTGGCTAGGACTTGATTTTGATATTTTTACCTTTTTACGTTTTATGAATTTATAGGAAATGTTTATTTTTACATATTTTAGATTATTTATTGCATGACATGGGGGATAATTCTTAAATCACTTGGACCACTGATAAACAAAGGGTGGTTAAATATTAATGCATCAGCATAAACCCCACCTGTTTTAAAACCCTTGGGTTCTGCTAATAATCAGCACATCTACTTCCTGGGGATCTTGAAGATCAGCGTTCTCAACTTCCTTTGAGATTTTGATCAATTATAGACTATAGCAAACATACTACTATGATATTTGGCATACATATCCAGAATAAAATTTCCTTTTAGAATGAGGATTTCTATACCTTTGGGAGCAGAACTTCTCTGGTTTGCAAAACCACAATAGTTCTTCTAGGTTTTAAGAGATATAGTAGAAGTTAACCAAGAATTTGGTTCCACAGCTCCTCTGGACCTGTCAAAGGATAAGACGAAGGGCAGAAGGTGACAGAGCTGATAGGGAGTTCAGGAACCACTGCCTGCAGCCTGCAGATATTTGGTGTGATCATCACAGAGGGTGCTGAATATTCCTGTACCCTTTACACAGTGGAGTACATGGAGATTTGTATTTGGGCAATTCTCACAGTTGAAAGTGCTTAACCTGGAAGCACTGTTAATGAAACTGAACATAGATAAAAAAGAAGCAACATCAAGGAAATGAGTATTTACAGGGTGTTGCTTTATTTTCTTCCTAATTGAAAGTTACAAACCAAATTATGCTGAATGGGGTGCTAGATTTCAATAAAATCACAGCATGAATTGCGCACCTGCTCCATGTAGCATACTCAGCTGGACGGAGTTCCCGGCTGTCCCGAAGCAACCTGCAACCAACTGAGCCACACTGGCTAGGGCTACACTTTCATTTTCTCCTGGAAAGAAGCATAATAACTAGGAATAACTCATGAAAGTATGGAATTTACTCAGCAAATATAAAGAGATGTATGAACAAAAGGCAATTTTAGAGCTCCTGGTGAGAAATGTATATTCCATAACCCAGGATGGCATTGCATGTGGTGTCTGTAAGAATCCAGAAGTGTGCTCTGAGACTTCGCACTCCCTAGTTCCAGACAGCTCTTAGTGTCGCATTCCTGCAGTTATTCCTCTGTTGCAAAGGTGTCTAGTCTGTATTTGCTTTGAAACTGTCAGAAGCCACTGCCCTGGCCCAGTGATCTGGACTCCTCCATGAAACCTCTCTCTTGGCATCTGCTTTGTGTTTTGTTTGGCTTGGGCTCAGCTCCTGAGCACTGGGTCATTGAAGTCCAAAGACTCATTAAGAGTCAGCCTCCACCTTTTATTCTCCCTTAGCATGACCTATTCCAAGCCACAGGGACTCCTGAGCAAGAATTACTGAAAAGGAAAGGTTATTCAGTGGTGGGACACATTTCAAAGCCATCTGGAGTTTTTAAAGTTCCTCATAATTGTTCTACCAACTGAATTCAACTCGCAGAAACTGCATTTACAGTAGGTCACATAAAACAGGAGCAACATTATTTGCTAATAATCAGCATAAACTCTTCTAATTTTGTAATCAGCAGAATTTTTATTATTTTTAAGATTTTATTTATTATTTTTAAAGAGGGGGGATGGAAAAGAGGCAGTGAGGGAGAGAGACATCAATGTATGGCTGCCTTTCACCTGCCTGCAGCTACAGACCTGGCTAGAGACCTTGCCTGCAACCTGGTTATGTTGCCCTGGCTGGAAATCGAATCAATGACCTTTGGGTTCTCAGGCGGGCGCCTTATCCACTGTGCCACCAGCCAGGGTGCTTAATCAGCAGAATTTTTAAACATGAAAAGTGAGAAGTGGAATGGCAATGATTTATGAACCATTTTATTTAAGCTAGCCAGAATTTTTTTTTTCCCTTTCTCTTTATTCCAGTTTGGTCCTTGTGATTTCTCTATGACTGTAAGGCAGGCCTCCTTTCCAAAAGCTCTCAGTGCCTTATTTTTATTCTTCAAAGTACTCAGTAACCAAAAACTAGCTGATTCTGCACTGAACACTCAAATAGTAACACCAGAAAATAGATTTATTTCGTTATTAAAATGTTGAACTTTGAAGAGGGAAACATACCCATATTTATGGTTTCTATGGAGATATAGAAAACATAATCTAAGGCCATGGTTTCAACAGTGTAATAAAGAACCCTTGAAGGGTGGTAGGAGGCAAGGATGAGTGGGCAGCTTTTATCCCTTCTCCCTCCTTCCTCAATTCAACCAGGACATTCCCTCTCACATTGGTATTGCCTGTTTTCACGGTCTGAACTTTTATGCAGTACTTCATATGGAGAAAGAGTTCCACTGCTTAAAAAATTTTTTTAAGTAGAAAACTATTCCAGCACCAACACTGGATTATGATTTCTTATAAACTCTGAGGGCTTTCTTTTTGAAAAAGGGTTTATCAATCCTCAGTTTGGTTTTGATAATTCACCTCCTTGATAGAAAAAAAAAAAAAAAAGAATGACACAGGCATTCCTATGACTAATTGAAGCATGGTTTTTACTTCATTTTTGGAGTGTACCATTGAATTTTCATAGAACCTTAGGGGCAGGAATGACCCTGGAAATTACTTCCAAACTCTTTGTTTTGCAGATGAGAAAATCAAGACCAGAGAGGTTAAGTGCTTTGCCCAAGTTCACATAGCTAGACTAAAATGCCAGAACTTCTGACTCCTGCATTAGTTGATGTTTTATGTCAATTTCTTGCAGCCATTTTATTCCTGTTGAGTAGGTATTTTTACAAAGCTGTAATTCAGGAGCTATGCCATGTACATAAAGTAATCTTATCTTCTCTTCCTCTTAATGTTTCACCATCCCATGGAGGGATGATGGACATACTTGTCTCAAAGATATCTTGTTCAGAAAGATGGGGTTAACTCACAGAAAGATGTAGAAAGGTATGTCTCTCAAACCAGAACCTGTTGGGTAAATTCCTTCTATCAAATTCAGTGTCTTTTTCCCACACCTGAGGAATGTTTCACAAATGGAAACCAGTTATCCTATCAGGCTTAGGATTTGAATGAATTCTTATTGTCATAGGACCAAAGAACAGTGTACAGACTTCTCTGAGTCCAAAGTTAAACAAGATTCAGAATTGACTCAATTGTTGGTGTAGAGAAGCACTGGCCAAGCCAACCATTCGAAAAACTGAGGTAGAGATTGGGCAGGGAAAGAGTTAGGGAATGATTATTTCTCTATAATAAAAACATGGAAGCGTTGGCTGGTGGCACAGTGGATAAGGCACCGGCCTACAAACCCAAAGGTCGCTGGTTTGATTCCCAGCCAGGGCACATAACGAGGTTGCAAGCCAGGTCTCCAGCCAGCTCTGTAGCTGGAGGCAGGTGAAAGGCAACCATACATTAATGTCTCTCTCCCTTTCTGCCTCTCTCCCTGCCCCTCTCTCTAAAAATAATAAATAAAATTAAACAAAAATAAAAATAAAAATAATTTAAAAATATAACAAAACCAAAAAAACATTGAAAGCCCTGGCTGGTGGCTCAGTGGATAAGTCACTGGCCTGCAAACCCAAAGGTCACTGGTTCAATTCCCAGTCAGGGCACATAACCAAGTTGCAAGTGGCAGACTTGGGAGGTAGAGAACGGAAATGAATGAGTTTATATACTTCTTCCCTTTAACCCAGATAATTTTGAGGATTGGCAAATTACTATCTGTAAAACATGTTGGGATAGCAGATACTAGATAATTATGACAGAGGAAGTATTGGTTTTAATAGAAGATTAGTATGATCTACAGTAACACCAAGAAATGCTCTACATTTGGAGGTCCTTTGGATTCCTCTCAAGCATTTTGTTTCCTTTGGGCAAAGAATCATCCCCTAGCCCATCTGAAAAATGGGAACCTGGGTCTGTAAGCCATTTTATAAGCCCCATCCTACCCCTTGGAGGTGTCCTCTCAGCTGCTGTAATTAATGTGGCACAGACAACGGAACACTTCTGCAAATAGTACTTTCCTTAACACAAATTAAAAAGGTGAAGAAAACAAGAAAGAAAAGGAAGAAGGGAGGTCTTCAACCCATTCATCTTGATTTCATTTGCCTGAAAAATATAGTAGATAGATGATACATAGATAAATCAGTGAAATTAGTTACTAAAATGCTTCTGAAGTATTTAATCAGCTATATCTGGTTTTGATGAAGGACATCAAACAACTCATTTGAGTGTTATTTGTTTAATCATTAACTAGCAACTGTGGTGGCTGGTTATGACAGCCCTATGAACAGACCACATAGTTAAACATTTATTTATACAGTCTTTTCCATGGTTAGCTGATTAGTAAGAACTTACACCTTCAATTAATGGGAGGCAAAGGTCTTATATGTTTATAGCCCTCTTACCTCAGCCAAATAAGAAAAGGTTACTCCTGTTACAAGGAGCTGATGTTCTGCCCTAGCATAGGAGGCTGTTTAACAGATTACCACACTCCCCCGGTAATGAAGGCAGCCTGGCACCTTCTCAGAAGGACATGCCTTAAAAGAGTTTCTGCTGTGACTGCTGTCTGATCATACTGCAGGGCGTCAGGCATACTTCCTTGGAGGAATATTGCCAGCTCTCTCCACATCCCAGCATTGAACATGTGGGCGACCTTAGTTGGGCACATACTGAGGCCAGTAATTCCCTATACTTATCCACTGTTCGAACTGTATAGATTCTAAGTTTCAAACTTATTTGTTACCTTTTCACTGCATTGATAGCAAACTATACTAAGATTTTTTTCATATATGGAATTTCTTACATCCTTAGAAAGTAGTTATTGTCAAGCTTTTTAAAATATATTGGTAAATTGCCCTCACAATTACTCTCTGAGCCTCCTGCCCAAGGCTGCACTCTGGCCCTCCTCTGACGGTGCCCCCCACCCCTCTGGCAAAGAGTCTGTGCAGCCAAGGGAGCATGTCCAGTTAGAGCCAATTTCTATATCACACTCCGCTTCTTGGGATCCCTGGCTACCCTGCCCAAATGACCCCAAGCCTGCTTCCATCTCTTCTTAGGTCCATCTTCCTGAGGACACTGGCCAGTGGTGTGAGCTCCCAGGTCCAAGGGGTGGCCTAGGACCGCTGTATGGAGGGGTGTGATGGTGTGTGGATGGGAGGGCTGGGTGTTCACACGTGTGCATGTGAGGTGCCTCATGGTGTGAGACAGAGCCAACTGTAGGAAGAAAAGATGATGGGGCTGCAAGCCAGAGGCCCGTACTGCCACACCACCATATTCTTTGAGAGATCTTGGGGGACTCCAAATATTTGAAATTCAATGCTGGTTTTCTAGGTCATTATACATATTTATCAAAATAGGAGGACAGAGCATATTATATTTCACCATCTGTAGCTGGATTTACATCTCTTAAATATTTAGACATCCTATATAGGCCTTCATTTGTACACCTGTCCCTTCCAATTATGTATTTATCTCTATTTATTCCTATTCTCTCTGCCTCCCTTTTAGTCTCGGAAAAAAGAATGTTCTCTCTCCTCCAAATTAGACTCTCTGATTATGAACATGAAATCCTTTACCATAACCTCTGCTCTGATACCTATAAAATGCAGACACCTCTCCCCAACCACCCTCTAGATGCTGTTCTAATTCTCTTTTGATACCACAAACCTTTCACTAAAATTGTCACCAAAAAATTGCCATTGAGCCTGATACCCAGAGGTCATTAGCCATCATTCTATTTGATGGCCATGGTCAGTATAACTTGGCATAGTAGCCTGGCCATATCCCAACCCTGCACACTGGTTTCCTAGGCTGCTTCCTGCTGAAGGCACCACTCCCCATCTTCACTCAGCTCTGAGGCTTTCCTCCACTCCACCAAGCAAGATGCTCCCCAAGGTTCAGCAGAGGGGTCCATGCCCTTCTCCTTCTGTGCATTTTCCCTGGGCAGTCATGTGTCCCCCTCCTGGGGAGGATAGCCACATATCTGACTACATTAAATAGATTTCTTCTCTCATGGTTCCCCAAGTGCATGATATCAGCATATCTAACATAGAACTCATCTTCCCCAGTAACCTAATGTCTTCTGACTTCCTATTTTTTACATAAAAATTGTTTCAACGGGAATTTTTCTACTTTTATTTTAACTACAATGGTTTCAGTTATAGATTGTTTTTGTCATCTAACATGGGCTAACAACCATTTATCACATGATTTCTAGGAATGGGGTGGGGGAATTCATTCCAACTTCCAAACAGCTTATTTGTGAAAGAATGTAGCCCAAGTGGGAAAGGAAATCTTCCTTTTGCCCCAACTTGATTGCAGATATTCTTTTTTAAAATTATATTTTGTTATTTTGTTTATTTGGGTTTTTTAAGATTTTATTTATTATTTTTAGAGAGAGGGGAAGGGAAAGAGACAGAGAGGGAAAGAGGGATCAATGTATGGTTGCCTTTTACCTGCCTCTAGTTATGGACTTGACTGGAGACCTGGCTTGCAACCTGGTTATGGCCCTGGGAATCGAATCAGCAACCTTTGAGTTTGCAGGCCAGTACCTTATCCACTGTGCCATTCACCAGGGCTTCTTAAAATTATATTTTATTGTTTATGCTATTACAGTTGTTTCAACTTTTCTCCCTTTGTCTATCTCCACTCAGCCCCCCTTCCAGCTCTCTCAGGCAATTCCCACATCATTGTCTATGTCCATGAGTCATGCATATGTGTTCTTTGGCTACTATATTCCCTATGCTGCACTCTACATCCCAACAACCATTAATTAACAACCAATTAGTAGTTTTTAATGCCTTCACCTTTTTTTGCCCATCCCCCCAAAACCCCTCCCATCTGCAACCATCAAAACATTTTCTGTATCTATAATTCTGTTTCTGTTCTGCTTTGTTCATTTATTTTATTTTTTAGAATCAATTGTTGATAATTTATTTTTGCCATTTCATTGCTTATATTTTGATCTTAAAGAAGACTCTTTAACATTTCATATAATATTAGTTTGTTGATGATGAACTCCTTTAGGTTCTTCTCATCTGGGAGGCTATTTATCTGTCCTTTAATTCTAAATGATAGCTTTGCTGGATATAGCAACCTTGGTTGTAAGTCCTTGCTTTTCATAACTTTGAATATTTCTTGCCAGTCTTTTCTAGCCTGCAAAGTTTCTTTTGAGAAATCAGCTAACAGTCTTATGGGTACTCCCCTGTATGTAACAATCTGCCTTTCTCCTTCTGCTTTTAAGATTCTTCCTTTGTCTCTAACATTTGGCATTTTAATTATGATGTGCCTTGGTGTGGGCCTCTTTGGGTTCATCTTATTTAGGACCTTGTATTTTTCATGGGCTTATATGTCTATTTCCTTCACCAAGTTAAGAAAGTTTCATGTCATTTTCTTAAATAGGTTTTCAATTTCTTACTCGTTTTCTTCTCCTTCCAGCACCCCATGATGTGAAGGCTGGTACATTTAAAGTTGTCCCAGAACCTCCTTATACTACCCTCATTTGGGGGGATGTTTTTGGCTTCCTTAATTTCCAAATCACCAATCTGGCTCTTGGCTTCACCCACTCTACTACTTATTTTCTGTCAATTGTTTTTTCAATTAGTATATCCATAATTTATAACTAGATATTTTTTATGCTGTTAAAGTCCTCAATAAGTTAATAGAGCATCTTTATAACCACTGTTTAGAACTCTACTTGTAGATTGCTTGTCTCCATTTTGTTTAGTTCTTTTTCTGAAGTTTTGTTCTGTTCTGTTACTTGGGCTATATTTCTTTGTCTCCTCATTTTGGCAGCTTCCTTGTGTTTGTTTCTAGGTATTAAGTAGAACTGCTATATCTTTTGTGCATGATGGAGTAGCCCAACGTTTTAAGTGTCCTGGAGGATCCAGTGGTATAGCCTCCCCTGTCAACCAAGCTGGGTACTTAAGGTATGCCCACCATGTTGGGTATGTACCCAGCCCTTGAGCCTTGATTGCTATTGGCATGTCTAAAGTCAGCCACCATTTGTGTTCTGTCCAGGGCCACCTGGCATAGCTTCAAAGTGATCTGCAGATGGCTGCTACCTGTGCTGGACTTGCAGTACCCAGGTGAGGCCAAGCTGTGAACTAAGGCTGCCTGCTGCTAGTGCCAGTCCTGGGGCCACTTAGTGAGCGGCACAGGGCTTGCTGAGGCTAAATGTTGCTTGTTTGAGAGATTTTAGGAAAATGTGAAGCATGAGCCAAAATAAGCCATACATATGGAAAAGCCACTGGAAGCAACCTGTGTGGGCCTAAAATTTGCGGGGAGCAAGGCTTCAGGGAATCACCATGGTGGAACAAACAGTGTGAGCCAGGTTGATGGAGTCTCAGATATGGTGCCAGCCTGCCAGCTCTGTGGGAGGAGGGTTCAGAAAAGGAACAATGGTCTCTAATAGCACTTCTGTCCGGAAGAAAGCTACACACCCAGTTCTCACCTTGCTGCTAGGCAATTCACTACCCCCTGCCCCACATATGTCTCCTTTGCCTTTCAAGCTGCTTCCCAAGCTCAGAGGTAGTGAGTCTGAGTAAGCCCACTCACAGGCCCTTTAGGAGGAACTACCTGGAACTCTAGAATTTTTGTCTTCCATAGCCTCAACCCCCACTAGTTTTTACAGTCAAAAGTTATGGGGACTTACCTTCCTGGCATTGGAACCCTGGGCTTAGGAGCCTGGTATGGGGCTAGGACCCCTAGATTCTTAGATATCTCTCCCAATTTTTATCTGCCACACATGGGTGTGGGACCATCCCTTTCTGCATCTTCACACAGTCTTGATGTAGTTTCTTCTTTAATTTCATAATTGTAGGACTTATATTCAGCTCAATTTCTTGTGGTCCTGAATGATGGTTATTCTGTAGTTTAGTTGTAATTGTGATGTGGTTGTGTGAGGAGGTGAGCCACGTTTATTTATGCTGCCATCTTGACCGGAAATCTATTCATGGTCTACAGTCATTCTTTAAGCAGTTGTGCAATAGATCCACCAGGCACACTTATGAATACTGGAATTCAAAGATGATTAAGATATGGGCTCATCCTCAAAGAACTCACCAGATAAAAAGGGAGATGTAAAGAAATAATTGCATTCTCCCATAACTCCTTGAGAAGTGTGTTACATGTGATAGGTGTTTAAAAGACAGCTGTTGACTGATGGTCTGTTGGTGACCCTTAAGCATTTTGTGCCATAGCACTCCAAGTACTCCCTAAAATCTGTTGCCCCACACCAGCACTTAGAATTTATTTTTGCAGATGCCTCAATTGCCTAGAACCCTGAGGTCTATTCTAACATTCATATCAGCATCACAAAAATTCTTACAGAGAGGTAGGAAGGGAGAAGGGAATTTGGTGCCAAACTCAGCAGTTAGAGAGAAACATCTTGTCCCAATTCTAGTTTGCCGCAGCCGCCAAACTTCTTTCCAGGTTCTGTAAAAGAACTCCACCTCTAAAGTATAGTCTCTTCTCAACAGACATGTACATTGTGAGATAGAAATTTTTATAAGTATTTTCTAAATTGAAAAATATATGTTGTATACTATCAAGTAGAAAACCAGGTTATAAAATTACATGGGCAATGTTATCTATTATAAGTAAAAATTACGTCAATGTAAATGTGTGTATAGGTGAACATGCAACTTCTTACACTTACAGTGGAAGAAAATAAAAGCCTAGGAACTTATACAACAAAACATTACTAAAGGTTATCTTTTTTTTTTTTTTTTTTTAAGATTTTTTAAATTATTTTCAGAGAGAAGGGAAGGGAGAAAGGGAGAGAAAGACATCAATGTATGGTTGCCCTTCACCTGCCTCCAGCCATGGCCCTGGCTGGATACCTGGCTTACAACCTGGTTATGTGCCCTGGCTGGAAATTGAACCAGGGACCTTTGGGTTCGCAGGCCAATGCCTTATCTGCTGTGCCACCAGCCAGAGCTAACAGAGGTTATCTTTAAGTAAGAGATTATGGATAATTTTTATACTTTCTCTTTTGTTTTTCTATAATTTTTACAGTGAATATGTTTCACTTCATGTTCAGAAAAAAAGCACATGTGTTAGTTTTCTATTGCTGTATAACAGATTACCACAAACATAACATCTTAAATCAAGACCCATTTATTAGCTAACAGCTGGTTAGAAGTCCAGACAGGTTCATCTGTGCTCTCTGCTTAGGGCCTCATAAGATTAAAACCAGGTGCCAGCCAGGCTGGGCTATTACCTGAAGGCTCTGGGGAAGAATCTGCTTCCAAGGCCATTTAGATTGTTGGCAAACTTTGGTTCTCAGTGGTTCTAAGACTAAGGTCCCTGTTTCCTTGCTGGCTGTCAGCCAGGGTTGCTCCTAGATGCCACTCTCACAGCCTTGCTGAATAGCCCCCTCCATTTCAGCCACAGATAACTCGCACATGTTAAATCCACTATGTCTCTTTCTTTTCTATAATAGCCAAGAGAAAACAAACAAACAAACAAAAAAACCTCTCTGCTTTTTAAAAGACTGATATAATTAGATTATGCCCACCTAGGTCATCTCCCTTTTGATCAACTCAAAGTCAACTGATTAGTAACCTTAGTTACATCTGCAGAATCCCTTTTGCCACATAAAATAACATGAGTGATACCCCATCATATTCACAGGTCCTTTTCCCAATATGGAAGAGAATTATATAGGCTGTCTAAACCAAGGAAGCAGGAATCTTAAGAATCCTACCTACCACAATGAGAAAGTGTGCATGTACATGCATATAATTTTTTTTAACTCCTTAAAGTTAAGAATAGAATTCTTGGTAGTACCTGGGGCCCTCACATTTTCTGCCTGAAAGCAGGGATCACATAAAGATGACCAGAAGTTGAAGGAGCCTGGAATTTGTTTGCCTCTGTTGGTAAACACGTATCCGTCTCTCTACACTTCTCCATGGCCATATATTGAGCAGTTCTGGACAATAACAGACCAAAGAGTTGGAGGTTTACAGGTCCAATGGCACTTCTGTAGCTTCTAACTCTCTGATTCTCTTGCCTATAGTATGACATCGCTGGACACTCTGGGGATGACTACAACATTCCTCTTGTTCCAGCTAACAAAATCCCCAAGGACAATAAGCAAAGACTAGAAATTTTGAAGGTAAATTCATTTAATTTCCTCTACACTGTTAAAACTTCTACCAGATTAGGCAAAGAGTCTTCCGGTCAGTGAAAAAATTCACAGAAGAAGGGAAAAAAAAGGCTACTTGAGTTTTAAAAGTTAAATGCCAAATGGGATTGTTTCAGAACATTTCCTGTTTCTAACAAAAGTCTTAACCACATATAAATAGTACTATGTGCTTTGGTCACTCTGTGGTGCCAATTAAACAGAACTCACTATTAGACTTCTCATTCATGTGTAATAATTGGTATTTGTGCATTCTCATGGTCAATAGAAAAATCATCACATTTGTTAAAAAAGGCATTTCTCACCCAAGATTTTTGTGCAACATCTGTTACCCCCAGACAATGCACGCCCATTCTCAGTTCTGCATGAGTGGGGACCACACTTTGGAGGGGACAGAATATGCCATCCGGGAAATTGTCAAAGAAGAAGCTGATGAATACTTTGTCATCGTCCTCAGTGATGCAAACCTGTCACGATATGGAATACATCCTGCTAAGTTTGCCCAAATCCTGACAAGCAACCCTCAAGTAAATGCTTTTGCCATTTTTATTGGATCTTTAGGTGATCAAGCTACCAGGTAAGTGTTACCTCAGGATATAGAAAGGACAGGTAAAAAGATACTTGAGTCCCTGACACATGGGCTTAGCATCCCGGAGGGGAGGAGGAGAAGACAGAGGGAAACAGAAACTAGAGTCCCTCCCCTGATGTAGCTAATTGTCCAGTTGAGAGGATATGATGTTCTAACTTATGTTTGGATGAGCAATAATTATTTTAAGTTAATTATTTTTGTTTATATTTAAACTCACCAACAATAAAATTAATAGCAATTTTATTTGTCCACTGGTAAATTAAATAGTACCTTATACATTTTGCAATTTTTCTTCAACTTTTTTAAAAAAAAATACTTTATTTATCTCCAGAGAGAAGGGAAAGGAGGGAAAGAAAGGGAGAGAAACGTCAACCTACGGTTGGTTGCCTCTCACATGCCCCCAATGTGGGTAGCTGGCCCACAATCCAGGCATGTGCCTTGACTGGGAATAGAACTGGTGATCTTTTGGTTCACAGGTCAGCGCTCAGTCCACTGAGCCACCAGCCAGGGCTACATTTTACACTTTTCATCTAGGTCCCAAGTTCAGTTCTAATCAGTACATGTTCAAATCATACTCAAAGTAGCAAATATCTGCTATTTTCATAGCATAAGAGATTATGTATGTGTGTGTGTATATATATATATTCAAACATATAAATATATAATTCATGTCTATATAGTATTCTCATACATTTATACATTTATATAGACATACATACACACACACACACACATATATATATGTGTGTGTGTGTGTGTAAAATAGATATCTATGTATTTCTATATATCTATATATAGATTAGATATATATCTCCCTTACTGGGAAGACAAGGAAGGTGAAACACTTGGAGACAATGTAAGATAGTATATATAGTAAGATGCTATATTAAATATACTGAATGTTCAAAGAGAATTTATGATCAGACAATAAATATCACTGTGGATGATCTGAAAGCAGAGATTTGGAAACACTTTCAGTGACTTAAACACACTAACATTTCTCTTTTTCAATTACAAACAGAAAGGGCTCATGTGTTTTATCTGCTTAAAATACTTGGAAAGAGAAAGTATATCTTCTCCCACACCAAAAAATAATTCCTGCCTAAAACACAAGAGGCCACATGCCTTTTTATTATTCCATCTCTTACCTGTCATACTTTGGTTTAGAGTCCTGTGTAGACTAGGAATTATTTTAGTGCCCGAAGTGCTGACATTTTTTTCTCTTTCTGTTTTTTTCTCCAAGTTGTAGCATTGCAGCATAAGGTTTAGAGTAGACTTAATATCATGTAATTACATTCACTTTATTACTTTGCATTTTTCTCAGCTTTGTATGTTAGCTTTTTCTAGAACTTCAGTGTCCTCAAACACAAACCATGCCTTTTCTACCCAAATTTTCTTCAGGACCAGCCCAGTGTTAAGCAGACAGCAAGCTCAGCAACTACTGGTTGAGCTGAAATAGCTATTTTGTCTTTCTAGTGAACAGATCCTGTTTGAATACTTAAGAAAGCACAATAATACCCTTGTGGTTTCCTAGGGAAATGGTCCAACATCCACTGGCAAAAGATATGTTGCAGAATTAGCTGGTCTACCAGGCATGCCAAATGTATGATACTACACAGGATGGTTGACTTTTATTAAATGCCATTTGGAAACCAAACTTTGTTGGCACAGTGAAAGGAGACGTTCTTTTGAATAGAATTCTGTCTTGTACTTTTATTGCCTTCAAAATGGCCTTTTGTTCCAAATGATAAATTGGCATTTTAAAAAATTACCATAAGCCTATATAACCTCAGTTCCATCAAAGCAGCAATTGCGTAAGTCAGATTGCATTTCACATAGTGTGTTGTGGGGCAAAAAGAGAGGGAGGGGAGGGGAAAGAGAGAATAACACTTGGGGTTTGGCTGGGCAACATTTAAAAAAAAATTATTGATTTTTTAGAAAGAGAGGAAAGGGGAAGGAGGGAGGGAGAAAGAGAAATACCAATTAGTTGTTCCACTTACTAATGCACTCATTGGATGATTCTTGTATGTACCGGGATGGGGGATCAAACCTACAACCTTGGGGTATCAGCACAATGCTCTAACTAACAAAGCTACCTGGCTAGGGAGATTACCATTTTTTGAGGCTGGTGTTCTAAGGTAGGAAAAGCACTTAGAAGTACAGTGTGAGTCCAGCACATTCACTGGACCCAGAAGAGCTAATCTCAGATTGGTTCAGACGACTCTATTCTGTTAACAGAATATAAAATACCAGAAAATAACAGTAATAAAAGGGAGGAAATTTTTTTCAAATTCACTGATTTACTCACTGAAAAGACCTTTCCTTCAATTCCCTGTTTTCAATGTGCTCTCCCTGTTGTTCTTCCAAACCTTTCATTGCCTAGCAATAACCCATTCAATTGCAAGCAGGGGCAAGGTATTAGGAAGTAAAAAACTTCCTTTCCTAAGAAACCACTTGGATGCTGTGGTTTGTGGGGACAGGACGTGCAAGGGGAGCCTCAATTTACAATGGTAATTTTCTTTCCCTTTCCATCCTGGCAGGCTTCAGAGAACTTTACCAGCTGGCCGGTCTTTCGTTGCCATGGATACCAAGGACATCCCTCAGATTTTACAACAGATCTTTACTTCCACCATGTTGTCCAGTATTTAAGAAGTGTCCTTTATCGCCCTGAGTCCCAGGATTTGCAATAAAATGGGAATACAGAGGACTGTGAAGAAAAGAAGACATAGTCATGTGAACCTATGCAATGACCTGGATAATTCTGACATTCCTGGCTCTTCCTACTCTTGGCCAGTATTCAGAATTCAGAAAAATATCCAAAGAGAGAGGCTTGTGCATGGAAATCTACAACTATGAATAGCTTTACAAATAATTAGAGGAAGCAAGTTGACCTGAATTTTATAAAAGGTGAGGGTTAAAAGAAGGTGCTTTGACAATCACCGTTTCCAAAAAGAGAATACCTAGCTTTTGCCTTAATACATCATCTGGTCATGTAAGATAACAGAAGTGACTCCAGCAAACTAATAAGCCTCTGATGCCACATTCTGACATTCTGACAAATCTACACAAACCCACCCAACCTGTTCCTGTCCAATACGTTTATTTTCTGCCCCACTCTGTAATGCCCAACAATGACGTTATAGTAGCAAATCCACTGAGAAGTCCTAACAGCAGTATTATTTTTATAAAAGGCTGGGAAAATTCCATTTTCTTTGCCAAAACCATAAGGAATCAAAAGATCCTTGGATTGTTTCCTTTCCCACGTGACTTAATTTTAAAAGTTTCTTGAAATAATAAAGAGCAAATGTTCTTTCTCTATGCTGCTGGGAGTGGAAGGATAAAGGATGTCTGTCCTTGAGTTTCCTGTTTCTTCTTGTTCTTCTAGTGCTTCTCAAAAGTTTCACACTACTCTGTTTAGATTTCCAAAATGCAGTGCTCTAAATAAATGCTTCTGTTTTGACCTAAAGCAAAGTAAATACAAGGCAGTATGTTTGAACTGAATGATAACTGGACATTTTTTTAGCTGTTAAAAAGTACTCTTTTCAAACCTCATTCTTTTTCTTTTAAAGTGCACCTTACTCCCACCCTATCTTGGGCTGACCTTTATTTATCAATAGGCTCAGTGTCACTTTGTTTAAAAGCAAATGCTTTGGCAGAACTCAGTCTCATTCCAACCATGGAATAAAAAGTTCCTTTTTACCCTAACCAGCATGGCTCAGTGGGGTGCCATTCCATAGACTGAAGGGTTGCAGGTTCAATTCCCAGTCAAGGCACTCACCCAGATTATGGGTTTGATCCTCCGTTGGGGCACATATGAGAATACAACCAGTCAATGTTTCTGTGTCACATAGGTGTGTGTCTCTCTCCAAAAGCAGTGAAAAATGTCCTCAGGTCAGCCCAAGATAGAGCGGTAAAATGAAATAAATAAATTGTTCCTCTTTACCAGTGATGGCAAAGTCAGAATCACTTGGGGGGCAGTATGTGTGTGCCTTTGTATGATAAGTTGGAAAACTAGTCTTGTTAATAATGTTACTGTTATGGCCAGACACCCTGTGTTGCCTGCCCTGTAACCTGCCACCTACGTCAGGCCAGTGGTCACTGTGTTCTCAGAAGCATGGCCTGCAGCCACACAGGACCTGAGCCACCACCTGTGCTGAAACAAAGAGAGTCTGCGACACTGGCCATGTACCTGATCACAAGGGTCCCCATGAACAGAGGCAACTAAGGCATAGCCAGCATCCTGAGAACTAATTATACCCGCATTGCCTCTTCCCCTCTCCCCTAATCATTTCCCAGAAACAAGGACCATAAGTCCGACAGCCACCCCTAATCAGGGGTCATTGTTCTTTTACAAACATCTATACCCTGGACTCTTGACTAGTAGGATGGTCAGAAGGGTGGTCAGCAGGGTGGTCATGGAGAGTTTGCTCCATGACCTTAAAAATCCCTCTACTCCTTGCTTGGGGCTACAGTCCACTCACGCTCAGCCGCCTGTTGAACATCCCTTAGTGAAGGCTTTGAACTGGTCCACCCGACTCCTCCCTTCTAGGCACAAACCTAACAGTTACCCTATCATATATTTATATACACATACACACACACATACTCATATATAGTAGTGAGACTATACAGGTTCGTTTCATTTTAATTCATTAGAAGAAGTGAAAAAAGATAATACCTATTTGTTCCACCACTCCATCTCCCTATCAGCTATCAAAGAAATAAAAGCAATGGGATATTTGATACAGTGTTACCCAATGAGTGTGCATGGCATGTTCTTGTTTTTGTAACCAGAGCTTGCGCTGTGTGTTGAATCATCCAATAATGCAAACAATTGCAATCCAGTAAGTTACCTTTAAATTATAATTATGTTAATAACAGTAAGAATAATAATAGCAGCTAACATTTACTATGCACTAGTACATACTTCATTTATCATTTCATTCAACCCTCACAACAATGCATACAAAATAGGTACTTTCTACCTCGTTTTACAGATAAGAAGATTGAGGCAGAAAATTGAAGTCACTTTCCCAAGATTTCCCAGTATTATACTATTGACTATTCATTGTACTACTAAAGTCCTCAGTTTACAAATAAAGAAACTGAGGCTTAGAGAAATCCAAGAAAACAGACCATGCTCACTGTCAGGCAGGGACAGAGCTTGACTGCTGGTTGTTCTCATGCTTCTTTATTTTTGCAAACCTAGATAGCAAGCTCTTGGTGCCTCCTCCTTCTTTTTCCCAGTGCAGTTTCTCCTGTAAACTGACCATAGAGCTCTCCTCTCCTCAGTACTCAGAAACTATCTGTGCATATTCAGACACTCAGAGCAGGGTGTGGGGATCAAGGACATGGGACACTGCTGCAGGGACATTCCTAACCACTCAGTCCTGGGCACAGCAGCAAACTGAGCACATCCCCATCCAAGTGGCAGCTTAAGCCCCAGGGGTGACCCTCTGCCAGAGGTCATAGCTCCAATGCCTTTAGAAGTCCAAACAAAGGGTGACAGAATAGCCAGTTAACAAATCTTCCCCATGTGTAACTAACTTAGCAGAAGCCATTTTTTTTTAGCACAGGAAGAATTTCCTCAAGTAATTTAATTTACCTTTCCTCACTGGCCAAACATCCTTTGCAATTGTTACTTACAAAACATATAACTCCTGGCTTTTCTGATTTGTAAAAGGAAAGGATGATGGGGGAGAAGAGTGGAGAATGAGAAAATGAAGATTTTATTTTCAGTTCTGGTAATACCTAAGAAGTGTGTGCCTTTATTATTAAATGCACTTAATTATGGGCCACTCCAAGCTGTTCCCAGGCCCTTCTGAGGGCCAGGACATTATAATAAACACATTGTGTGCCTCAGGGGGGTTCCGTTGAAAGGCGTCTAAGCCTGTCTCTTCTCTGTGGTGAGCCCCTGTACTGCTGAGAAGGTCCATTGTTACCCGTGGGCAGCCAGGAGGACTGAATGCTGTGCATGCCGCAGTACATGGGGTACGCTCCCCCTGGAACCCTTGTATGCCCCAGCACATGACCTCATCACACGGGGCAGCTCCAGCAGCCACAAGAAGTGGATCAGAGCAGGAGTACTTGAGCCCATCACATGTTTGGAATGAATCATTTAATTCTTTACACCCTTTCCTGTGAGCTGTCAGCAGAGGAGAAATCCATCAATGCCAGCAGGGTTTTCTCTAAACAAATTCTAGGGCTTTGAAAGCCCTTTAGAAGAGGTTTTCTGTAGACAGCATTGTCAGTGTTCCCAAAAGGTCATCCGCAGAGGCTACAAGCCTTCCTCCACCTGGCTCCTTCCTGTGCCTGTCAGATCAGCCAAAATTAAATTTCTCAGTGAACAGAGCAGAGAGGTTCAGGGCTAGGAGAACAAGAGCAATAGTCACTTATTTATTGCGTTTCTAATTTGTTTCTAACCATCGCAATTACGGGGTATTCCACAAATTCTATGCTGATATCTCTGAGTTGGACAACTTTTTCTGGAATTGTATCTCAGGAATAGTCAAACGTTCACTTGTATTTAGTATATCATACATCACTTTTTCATATTAGGAAATAAAATGGGCACATTTTAACAATTACTCCAACCAGTAACACATGTGGCTTTATAGAGTACTAAGATGAAGAGTTTCATTTACTATGATTTCTGGTCAGGTCTGTACCATCAAGTTTTTGCCTACAGCCTTGCCTTCCCTCTTCCCGGAAACTGGTTGTGACAGCCATCCTGCAGGTACTGGACCGGATGGAAAGGCACCTGAGGTGCCATTTTGTGTGGGGAGAATTTCCAGACTCTGGATAGATTCGGGCAGTAGAAAGGAAGTTCTAGATGCTACTTTGCTATTACTACCTGTGCAAACTTGAGCTAATCACTCAGTTGCTTCATCTATGAATTTTAAAAGTCAGGCTAAATGATCTGTAACCAAAGTTCCATGTTCCCATATCCCACACGGTGAATTGATTTAATTATCCCATGTCCTGCAAGAACTACATCATTTCAGTGTATTTTTGTCTCCAGACATATTAGCCCCTATTGTACAGAGGATCTCGGTACCTATATCAGTTGCCCTAATGAGAACTGTTACTAACTAAATGTGCATTCTGGAAGTTTCATAATCGTCATTCGAATTGGAAAAGAGGATAGCTATTTCTATGGGTAATTTCTGACCATTGTCTCTTACTCTGCACTTCGCTGCCTTAAAATAAAACTCCATATCTGCTGATCTGCACAGTGGGATCAAAAGGGATGAGGAATTGGAAAACTACTGTGTGCCAAGGGTTGACCTTTGTGCTACTGCTGAACAATGTGCAATTGTGTGTGTGTGTAGGGGCGGGGGGTGGTTAATTGTAAAATCCTGTAAACAAAAATCTCCACAGGAGGAATGCTTGCCAGACAGACCTCTCCAGTTCAAAATGATTTGAAATGTTTTGTGACTCGACACTGTCTGAGGCTTTCACCTTCCAACAGAGACGGTGTCTGTCCTCACACAGCTGTATACGTTGGCCTTGGAATGCCAGGGTTACATAACTTCAAACTGAGTGGAGCTTGCGGTATTTGGCCACTCAGAGCAAAGTATAACACTCTTTAAAGGTGCTTTAGCTCTACAGGGTGTCAGGGACAACATGTTCTGCTCTAAGAAGTCTCATCAAGGGACATAACTCTAAGAAGCCACCATACAAGGTCTCCTCCTCAACAGGCACCAGAGGTTCCCTTGGTCTTCCCTCTTCCCACAGCCTTCAGTCTAAAGGAACAATCAAAGTGTTTGGCAATAAACTCTGACCCTGAAGATAGTGGATATGACTCCGAGAGGAGTTTCAGAATATAAAGATTTATTAAATCTACATGCAACTCTGAAGCATTAGTAATGATAGCTGGAGCTTGACCTGGAAATGACTGTGAACACCCCGAAGCAGTTTTGTCTCTCAATGTTGCTGGAGTGTGGCAAGAAAATAATGAGCTTGTCAAGAGTACTCTGTGTAATTGGTCTCCTGATGCCATCCTTGAAGCCTTATTAATTGAAACAAAGGATTAAAAAAAAAAAAGTATATTCATGCAGATAGGACATTAAAACTGAAATTTCAAATGTAATATATGCATATTAATAAATACTGATACTAATGTAATGAGATTGACCATTTTTCATTCCAGCACTAATTAAGAATCCTTCACCGGCCCCCAGGAATAGAGTGAGCCTCAGCAAAGCTAGTTGATCCATTTCCTTTTACAGAAGATTTGCTGGCCCATGTGAAACTCAGCCCTGAATATGCTGGTCCAGAAAGGAGCGCTTCTGGGGCCCAGTGGAAATTCAATGGCAATACTGGGAAGCAGCCGGTTGACCAGCCTCGGCCTTGCCTTCTGGGGGCACTTCCCACAGAGCCTGGGGCTGTGAGAATTCTGAGGGTCTGTGCAACATATCGGGATTCCCAGATTCCAGGGTGTTACACACAGAAGATAAAAAGGACAGATGACAAAGGATATCCAGGAAGGTCCAGGGCTTAGTGAATGGACACACGGGCTGGGAAATACAGCTGTTTACTTTGCAGTTGATAACGAAGAGGTCTTTGTCTGCAAAGTGTCCTTCAGGTCCCCCAGTGCTTTGGAACAACTCTTTTCCAGGCCAATAGAATAGCACATTCACGCACTGCAGGCTTAAGTACAAAGATCTGAAATTTAATATGTAGGGCCTGAACTAAATCTCTTTCTCTCTATGACCTTCTATGGAAACTGGAAGGAACAGGAATGAGTTCTGCAGAGGTGGAAGGTTGCAGCAACTCCACAAAACTGCCTGAAAGCAGACATTCAGTCACTTGGCTGAAATACAGCCCCACACAGCTGTCCTGGCTCCCTGCCCCCTAATATCTGAGGTCTGTCTTTGGAGTGCTGTTTTCCAGCAAGAGGGGCTTCTCTTTTAAAATACAAATAGCCCTGAGAGGCTATCCATCATGCACATCTTGGTTTGAATTCCTTCATTCACATGCTCTCCCCCTAGCCCCAGCTGAGATGAACACCCTCAGACAGAGACTGTCATGGGGGTGAGGGGAAGAACCTGGTGGGGAAGGGGAGTGTTTGCAGCTCAGAGCATCTCCCAAACAGAGAACTGGGTCTGGGGCACAGTGTGAGGGCACAGAACTGGGCATGTAGGGGACATTGCCTTCAGGCGATTGATTGATTTGGCCTCTCACTACTCCCAAGAGCCCTGACTGAAGGCTTTGTGAGGTACCAATGGGGAGTAGTTTGGTTCCCTTTAATCTTGCCTTTTTTGGAGACAATAGATTTCCACCTGTATTTTGCCCTCCCTTTTCTAGAAGCTGTGCCTGACATCAGGGTTATGCCAAGAGATGTTTGCCTGTCAGTGATCAAAGGCCTTCACCCAGGGGGAAGGCCTGTCAACATTGGACACATATTCACAGCCTCTGGGCCATGTCTCTGGGGAAGTGAACAAATCAGGTATTTTTATTCCTAGTTTGGTTTGCCAAGGAAGCACTCCTGCCCTGGGCCTTTTGAAAGAGAACTTATAACCCTGAGAGGCCACAACCTTTATTGGAAGCTGCTTCCCCGCGCCCTGCAGAAGCAGGGCTGGTATGTGCCTCACTGGATGACACACCAAGTCACGGGGAAGTTCTTGTAGAAAAAGCTTTGGAATTCCTGAGCTCCATCCTGGTATGGGCGGAAATGAGGTCAGTTAAATTCAGAATGCTTCTCCCTTGGAGTAAGTGTTGAGTGTACTTCGGTGGAGCCTGCTCTACGGGGAAGTTTTCTGAAGAGTCTGTAATTCAGCCTTTAGGAAGACACTATTACATAACAGCTTCTAAAAACCTTTAAGTATTATTATATTAGCACTAAAAAAAGCCAAGTGCCTCTGAAAAATGAATGTGGCTTCTTAAAGAAAATAGCTCCTTTTTTTTTCCTGTAAGACAGTTTTTTGCTTCTAAGAAGAATCAGATTTTTTATTGATATAATTGATATATAACATTATATTAGTTTCAGATATACAACATAATGATTCACTACATGTACATATTATACAAGGCTCAGTACTGTAAGTCTAGTTAAAATTCATCACCACAAACATAAGAAAAACTAGTTTTGTATTTCCTGATCTTTGCTCTGCTATGACCTTCCTTCGCTTCATTACTGCCATCCCCAAAGAGCTTATAAGTAAAGACCATGACATCAATTTCCCTTTTAAAACCACTTCAGCTCCTCCCCAGGACTATCTCATTTTCCTGTCATTTAGACATCATTAAATCAGACTGTCCCACCCAGGTCTGCAAAGAGGCCACGTGGCTGGATCCCTGAAAATGTTACATATGTCAGACAAGCCAAGGGATGAGCTCAGAACGCAGAAAGAAGCTGACATTTGTGATGAAAAGATTCACCCTCCCTCATGTAGTCAGATCCATCCCTCTGTTGTGTGGAGAAGGTTCACACACAACTCGCAACTCAGCATGTGCAGGCTTAGAGTCAATGAGACCTGCCCCTTCGTGCCCCATGACTTTGGGCAAGTTTCCTGGTCTCTCTGAGCATTAGTCTTCTCACTTCTAAGATGAGGATAATAATCTTATATCTCAGAGTTCATGTCAAGAGCAAAATTAAAAAGCACCTCATTAATGGAAAGTGCTATTCAGTTCAAGAGGCATTTAGTTTTAGTACTGAGAGGAAAGTGGGCCCTCAGGAAGTGAGGGTCTGCTTGAACAATTTTGTAGGGGACCTAGTCTAGCACCTCAGAATGGGGACAGAACCTGGACCAGCCTCCCCACCAAAATGAATGAAGTGAGGACCAAACCAAGAAAACTAAAGGGCGAAGTGGCAGGGGGTGTGGGGCAGATGATGAAGGTCCACTCAGTTCCAGAATTTGATGTCCCTCTAGGAGAATACAGAGCCCATACACTCTGTCCTATTTGTAGACATGGTCATGATCATGAGTTTGTCCCTGATCAGAGCTTTGTTTCTCAGGTTCTGCCATTACCTGCCTGGAGGAGGTGAGGTAAATGGCCTTTTTAGGACTGGCTCCAAGTAGTTTGCACTGCAACCCTAGGCTTCCCTTTGGAAGGCTGTGAGTGCTGGGACTTTGTAAAAATAAAGGCTGTGATAGAGTTCTTCAAGGCTTCCCTCTTGGCCAGTACCCCTTCCTCAAACCCAGATGAGGGGAGAACTCCTGTCTCAGCTACATATTCAGATATCACCCTTAAAATAATTGGCTCCTTTAGTCTGTCCCTTCTGGGGCTAAGGAGAGCCTTAGCAGGCTAAGCCCAAGGTCCCATGTTCTGGCGTATACAGGCAGAATAATAGAAATTATTATTCAAAATAATAAGAGCTAACTCTTATCTAGCACTTCTCATGTCCCAGATACTGCCTAAGCACTCACATAAATAAACTCATTAAGTCCCTAAAACAACTCCATGAGACAGGTACTATTGTTATTCCCATTTTATTAGAAAGCAAAGCCCACTTAAAAGATAAAAGAAAAGGCCAACTTGCTGATTGAGGGGGATAGAAGCTTACATAGAACACTTAAAAATTTAAGAATCTGACCATAGTTCCTTACTTCCAAATGCCTCGTTTTAATTCTTTTTGGGATTTGGATGCACTCCCTGAGACCCATAAAAATGCTTTGGCCTCCTCCCAACAGCCTCCTTTTTTATTTATGCCAGCTTGGGAAGTGTGGCGGAGCAGTTCACTGTTTGCTGAGCAGCCCCCACATATCCCTATTCCCTGGCAATTAGGTTGGGGTCGTATGACTAGTTTTGGTCACTAGTTCTAGGCTGTGAGCAGAAGTGCTCTGTGTTAAAAACAGGCTCAAGTATTTAATCCCTGGCCAGTGTGGCTCAGTTGTTTGGAGCTTCATACAGTAATTGAAAGTTTTCATGTTTGATTCCCAGTCAGGGTACACACCTAGGTTGTAGGTTCCATCCCCATTCTAGGCACATGTGATCCCTGGTCCAGGCATCTTGGGGATTCTCAAGCATGTCCTCTTAAAAGTCCCACAATGGACTTAGGACTTACACAAACTCACTCCCTCTGGGCTCCAGTGCTGGGACAGCAGCTGGAAGGGTACCAATGGCATTTAAGGAGAAATGGAAGTATCTGGCATCAAGGTAAGTAATGGGGGACAGCTTTCTCCCAGACAAAACTCCAGAGGCCAGGAAGAGACATTGTCCCCTTTCTGAGCCCTCCCACAAACAAAACTACAGAGCAGTGACATCATATCAAAGGCTCCATAAATCTGGTTTGCAAGGGTTGCCAGACCCTGGTGATTACCTAAGGCTCTACCTCATCCAACTTTTTTTTTTTTTTTTTTTACAATAGGCCATCTACTACAACAGGTGTCAAAACAGCTCTACCTAATACATAGAAACAAATATAGGGAGGCTGCCAAAATGAGGAGATAAATATGGTTCAAATGAAAGAACAGAACAAAACTCCAGAAAAATAACTAAATAAAATGAAGGTAAGCAATCTATCAGATGCAGCATTCAAAACACTGGTTATTAGAAGCTCAAGGAACTCATTGGGTACTTCAACAGTGTAAAAAAGACGCAGACAGAAATGAAGGTGACGCTATGTGAAATAGAGAAAAATTTACAGGGAAACAACAGTGGAGTGGATGAAGCTGAGAATCAAATCAATGATTTGGAACACAAGTAAGAAAAAATATATAATGAGAACAGCAAGAAGAAAGAATTCAAAAATAATAAGGTTAGGCTAAGGAACCTCTGGGACAACTTCAAACCTATCAATATTCGAATCGTATATGTGCCAGAAGAAAAGGCAGAAGATCAAGAAATTGAAAACTTATGGGAAAAATAATGAAAGAAGCCCTGGCTGGTAACACAGTGGACAACATGCCAGCCTGCAAACCCAAAGGCTGCTGGTTCAATTCCCCAGCCAGGACACATAACCAGGCTGTAAGCCAGGTCTGTGGCTGGAGGCACATAAAAGGCAACCATACATTGTTGGAAGAAAAAAAAAGAAAGAAAAAGAAAAATTCCCTAATTTGGTGAAGGAAATAGACATATAAGTTCAGGACACACAGAGAGTCCCAAATGAGATGGACACAAAGAAGACCACACCAAGACACATCATAATAAGAATGCCAAAGGTCAGAGATAAAGACAGAATCTTTTTTTTTTTTAGATTTTATTGATTATTTTTAGAGAGAGGGGTAGGGAGAGAGGCAGAGAAGGAGAGAGACATCAATGCGTGGTTGCCTTTCACCTGCCTCCAGCTACAGACTTGGCTGGAGACCTGGCTTGCAACCTGGTTATGTGCCCTGGCTGGGGAATCAAACCAGCAACCTTTGGATTTGCAGGCTGGCCCCTTATCCACTGTGCCACCAGCCAGGGCTTAAAGACAGAATCTTAAATGCAGCAAGGGAAAAGAAGAGAGTTACCTGCAAAGGAGTTCCCATAAGACTATCAGCTGATTTCTTCAAAGAATGAACTGGTAAGAAGTATTCAAAGTGATGAAAAAGCAAGAAACTAAAACCAAGATTACTCTATCCAGCAAAGCTATCATTTAGAATTGAAGGTCAGGTAAAGTGCTTCCAAGACAGGTAAAGCTAAAGGAGTTCATCATCACCAAGCCATTATTAAATGAAATGTTAAAGAAACTTACTTAAGAAAAAATAAAATCAAAACTATGAATGTTAACCTAGCAATAAATTCACAACTATCAACAATTGAATCTTAAAAAAAAAAAAAAAAAAAAAAAAAAAAAAAAAAAAAAAAAAAAAAAAAAAAAAAAAAAAAAAAAAAAAAAAAAAAAAAAAAAAAAAAAAAACTAAGCAAATAAGCAGAAAAGAAACAGAATCACAGATATGGGGATCATTTGGAGGGTTATCAGTTGGAAGGGTGGAGGGGTAGAATGAGGAGAAAGGTACAGGGATTAAAAAGTACCAATTGGCATATGTAGACTACACAGAGGAATGTTAAGAACAGTGTAGGAAATAGAGAAGCCAAAGAACTTATATGCATGACCCATGGACATGAACTAAGGGGTGATTGTCAGGGAGAATAGAGGCAAAAGGAGAAAAATTGCAACAACTCTTGATTAATAGCATAATCAATAAAATGCACATTTTAATGTCCTCAGATGGTGGGCTGAAGCATGTCAGAGCCACTGTGCAACCCTACAGCTTCTCTTTTTCTGCATTGAGACAAAGGAGAAAACTATGTGAGTTAGATGTTGTTGCTCCAAGATGGCAGAGTGTCTGTAAGCCTGGGTGATGGCACAAAGCAGAGACTCCCACAAATGTGCACTGGCAATGTAGCATAAGTGAGCAAGAAATAAACCTTTGAGGTATTAAGCCTCTAATGTAACTCATACAGGAGGCTCTTTTTGTTTTCTTTTTCTCATAGCCAAATATTCTCAGATTGAATAAAGGCTAAGAAATCAAACTAAAGTTTATTTTTTATTCAATATTTATTATATTTTTTTCATAACCATTTAGTCCCCTTTCTCTCTCCCAGCAATCACCACACTGTTGTCCATGTCCATAAATTCTCTTCTTTGTTGTTCAATTTCTCCATCCCTTAACCTTCCCACCCCTCCAGCTATCTCCTGCTTTCCATTTATGAGTCTGTCTCTGTTTTGCTTGTTAGTTCAGTTTGTTCATTAGATTCCACACATGTGTGAAATCATATGATATTTGATTTTCTCTGACTGGCTTATTTTATTTGGCATAATGTTCTCCAGGTCCATCCATACTGTTGCAACAGGTAATATCTTCTTCTTTTTTATGGCTGAATACTATTCCATTGTGTAAATGTCCCATAGTTGCTTATCCTCTCATCTCCTGATGGATACTTGGGCTGCTTCCATATCTTGGCAGTTGTAAATAACACTACAATGAACATAGGGGTGCCTATGTTCTTTCAAATTAGTGTTTTGGGTTCCTTCAGATTCATTTCCAGAGTGGGACTGCAGAGTCAGAAAGTAGATCCATTTTTAATTTTTTAAGGTATTTCCATACTGCTTTCCACAGTGGCTACACCAATCTGCATTCCCACCAACAGTGTGCAAGGGTTCCCTTTCTCCACATCCTCCTCAGCACTCATTGTTTGTTGCTTTATTGATGGTGGCTATTCTGACAGGTGCGAGAGGTTTTAATTTGCATCTCTCTGATGATTAGTGATGATGAGCATCTTTTCATATGTCTATTGGCCATTTGTATGTCCTCTTTGGAGAAGTTCAATTCAGGTCTTTTGCCTGTTTTTTAATTGGGTTCTTTGTGTGTGTGTTTGTGTGTGTGTTGAGTTTTATAAGTACTTTATAAATTTTGGATATTAACCCCTTAACAGATGTTTTGGCAAATATGTTTTCCCATTCTGTAGGTTGTCTTTTTGATTTGTTGATGATTTCCTTTGCTGTGCAAAGACTTCAGTGTAATGGAGTCCCATTTGTTTATTTGTTTTTTGTTTCCCTGGCCTGGGAGATATATCCAATTAAAAAATTGGTATGAGCAATGTCTGAGATGTTGCTATGTTTTCTTTTAGGGTTTTTATGGTTTCAAGTCTAACATTTAATTCTTTATTTTGAATTTATTATTGTGTGTGGTATAAGAAGATGTTCTAATTTCATCTTTCTGGATATATCTGGCCAATTCTCCCAACACCATTTATTGAATAAAGAATCTTTAGTCCATGTGGGTTTATTTCTGGGTTCTCTATACTGTTCCATTGGGCATATATATATATGTCTTGATGACAGTACTATGATGTTTTGATTACTATAGCCTTGTAGTATAGTTTGGCATTAGGTAGCATAATTCCTCCATCTTTGTTCTTTCTCAAGATTACTGTTGCTACATAGGGGCTTTTGTGATTCCACATAATATTTGGAAATACTTGTTCTAGTTCTTCAAAATACATCATTGGAATCTTTTTTTTCTTTAAAGATTTTATTTATTCTTTTCAGAGAGGGGAAGAAAGAGAGGTAGAGAGGGAGAGAAACATCAATGTATAGCTGCCTTTCACCTGCCTCCAGCTATAACCTGGCTAGAGACCTGGCTTGCAACCTGGTTATGTGCCCTGACTGGTGATTAAACCAGTGACCTTTGGGTTCATAGTCCGGAGTCTATCCATTAAGCCACCAGCCAGGGTGAAATCTTGATAGGTATTATGCTGAATCTATAGATTGCTTTGGATAGCGTGGGAATTTTAATGATGTTAATTCTTCCTATACATGAACGTGATATGTGCTCCCACTTATCTCAAAGTATAATTTAAATAGAAGAAAATAGGTCCACATTGCTAGACAGCTGTTTAAATTCAAGGACATACTGAGCCACCATTGTACAAAATACTCACAAAAAGAAGGCATTTAAGACCTTTCCCTGGGTGCTTACATTTAGCAGCTGAGCATGTCACTGTGACATAGAGAAGTAACAGCCAGCAGGGTTTCACACCAACTTCCCTGATCATGGGTGCAAAAATAGTTATGAGTGCTTCTCATACTATCTCAGAATCATCCTTGTGTCTGCCTGCCATATCATGGAGAAAAGCAGGGATCAAATCTCATTTGTCTTCGTCCTGGCCCTGAAAAATTGGTTCATAAACTGTTGCCATATAGATAACAGTGGGATGCAGAGGAACCATGATCCAGATGTGGAACCTAATGCTGTCTCTCAAGAATGGACAAGATTTGTGTGGGCCAAGGGGAGCAGTGGGGAGTCCCAGGGGAAGAGTCGTTTGAGCAAAAACCTGAATTTGAAATGTCCCAAAGGGTACCAGACAAGAATTTCAAAGTGAGGCCCTGCCCTAAAAGGCAAAATTCTGAGAGCCTTCAGGGTGGCCTTCTGGGTTCTTCAGTTGCCAACTCCTACCCTGACTGCCTGGGCAGGGGGAGGGTGAAGTGGGAGACCAGTGGGCAGCCCCAGCCCTCCTGGAGCCCAGAATAATGACAGCTCAACAGAGCAAGCCTCATTACATGAGCAACTTCATGATGTGGCTGTTTTGTTTTGCTTTGCATTTTTTTCTCCTTGAAAATGAGCTGAGAACCTTCTTTTACCCATGATTACAAGTTGGGTTGGTGATGAAAGGTCTGTGCCAGGCAGAAGGAGCCCTTGGGGAGGAGCTTTCACATTTGCAAGCCCTTTTGTTGAAAAAGGCTTACTCTATGACCAAGGAGGAAAAAGAGTGGAAATAGCAGAGAGGGTCAGAATCATCCACTCTTTGTGAGGCTGCTTGGGATTCCTGACTGATCATTGCCACTGCCAAACATTTCAACCCTACACACAACCCAGTAGAACCTCCAGACTCAAACTTAGGGGAAAAATCAGTTGGCCCTTTTCCCACACCCAGGCAAAACTGTGCTTTAGCAGGTCACTTTGCAGAAAGCCTGGCACAGCATGTATTAGTCAAATAGGATGGATGGATGGATGAGTAGGTAGGTGATTTGGTGAGTAGATGAGTGGGTGGGTAGGTTGAAAAGGAGAAAGTCTATACTATTTGAAATACCTCAGGGAAAGATGTAGCAGAAGACGAGTCTCTTCTTCAGCATAAGCAACAATTCTGCCGTATCTGCTAGAATGGCAGCAGAGGCCCACCACTCATCCATTTACATGAGAAGTGAAGAACCATATGAAGAATTGTAAACCTGAAACCTATATAATTTTATTAACAAATGTCACCCCAATAAAATTTTTAAAGAACCATGTAGAAAGGATTTCAACCCAAGAAAAGAGCAAATAGGACACACAAACTGACCCTATTACAAAATCTTAGTAGCGGGAGAGGCAAGGATCGCTGTGTAGTATTGAACATGAATTTGTGTCTGGGTCATCCCCTGGTGACGAGCAGATATCCAGGCATTTGTGCCCCTGAAGAATCAGTGACGCCAGCAGAAACCATTTTCCCTGGGTACCTGAGACAGCTCCAAGGGACGACCTACTAGCAAAGCACAGAGGCCTTGCAACAAATGTCCTTAAGCTTCTAAGAGTTTTATAATTTTAGGTCTTATTTTTAGGTCTTTGATCCATTTTGACTAAACTTTTGAATGAGGTAAGGGTATAACTTGACTCTTTTACATGTAAATATCCAGTTTTCTCATCACTACTTGTTGAAAAGACAATTCTTTCTTAGTTGGATGGTCTTGGCATCCTTGTCAAAAATTAATTGATGAGAAATGGATGGGTTTGTTTCTGGACTATCAATTTTATTCCAATGATCTATATGATTATTCTTATGCTACTCCCACACAGTCTTTTTAAATTACATTTTATTGATTGTGCAATTACAATTGTCCTAATTTTTCACTCTTTGCCCCGATCCACCCAGCACCCCCACTCCCTCAGGCAATCCCCACACCGTTGTCCATCTCCATGGGTTCTGTGTAAAATCTTTACCCCATTCCCTATATTGTGCTTTACATCCCCATGGCCATTCTGTAACTACCTATTTGTACTTCACCCATTCCCCACATGCCCTTCCCCACTGGCAACCTCCAAAATGCTTCCTGTATCCATGATTCTGTCTATGTTCTTATTGTTTGCTTAGTTTGTTTCCTATTTATTTGTTTGTTTATTTATTAAAGTATATTTTAGTGTTTGTGCTATTATTGCTGTCCTAATTTTTTCCTCTTTGCCTCCCTCTATCCAGAATTCCCTTCCCTCTAGCATCCACCTCATCATTTAGTTCATGTCCATGGGTCATGCATGTAAGTTCTTTGCCTTCACCTTCTCCTATACTATTCTTAACATCGCCTGTCTATTTTGTTCCTACTGATTATAGTTTTTGATCCCTGCATCATTTCTCCCTTCTCTCCATTCCTCTCCCAGCTGATAACCCTCCAAATGTTCCCCATATCTGTGATTCTGTTCCTGTTCTGGTTGTTTGCTTACCTTTTGTTTTTTTGTTTTATGTTTTAGATTCAATTGGTGATAGTTGTGAGTTTGTTGTCATTTTAAAGTTTATAGTTTTGATCGTCTTCCCTTTAACATTTCATATAATAATGGCTTGGTGATGATGAACCCTTTTAGCTTTACCTTGCCTGGGAAGCACTTTACCTGACCTTCAATTCTAAATGATAGCTTTGCTGGATAGAGTAATCTTGGCTTTAGGTCCTTGCTTTTTCATCACTTTGAATACTTCTTGCCAGTCCTTTCTTGCCAGCAAAATTTATTTTGAGAAATCAGCTCTTGGTTTTATGAAAACTCCTTTGCAGGTAACTCTCTTCTTTCCTCTTGCTGTTTTTTATTTTTTTAAGATTTTATTTATTATTTTTAGAAAGATGGGAAGGGAGAGAGGCAGAGAGGGAGAGAGACATCAATGTATGGTTGCCTTTTACCTGCCTCCAGCTATGGACCTGGCTGGAGACCTGGTTTGCAACCTGGCTGGGAATTGAACCAGCAACCTTTGGGTTTGCAGGCTGGTACCTATTCACTGAGCCATTGGCCAGGGCTCTTGCTGCTTTTAAGATTCTGTCTTTATCTTTAACCTTTGGCATTATAATTATGATGTGTCTTGGTGTGGTCCTCTCTGTGTCCATCTTGTTTGGGATTATCTGTACTCCCTAGACTAGTATGTCTATTTTCTTCACCAAATTAGGGAATTTCTCCTTCATTATTTTTTCCCATAAGTTTTCAATTTCTTGCTCTTCCTTTTTTCCTCTGGCATGCCTATGATTCAGATGTTGGCATGTTTAAAGTCATCCCAGAAATTCTTAAGCCTCTCCTCATTTTTTTCAATTATTGTTTCTTCATTCTGTACTGGTTGACTATTGTTTCTTCCTTATGTTCAAAATCATTGATTTGAATTGTTTTCCTCCCCTCCACCATTAGTTTCATGTGTATCTTCTTTTGTTTCACTCAGCTTAGCCTTCACTTGTTCCCTTCTGTATTTGCAGTATTTAAGTATGTCTGTCAAGCCTCTAAGCATCTTTATCACTATCATTTTAAACTGTGCATCTGTCAGGCTGTCAATCTGTTCATCTGTCAGGCTGGCTATTTCTTCCTTGCTCAGTTCAACCACTAGGACCTTAATCTGTTAACTCTTTTAGCCATATGTCTTTGTCTCTTCAACTTGACAAGCTCCTATGTTTGCCTCTGTGTCCTAGGTGAAGTTGTCACACCTGTTACATTGTAAGGGATGGAACTCTAGGTATTCGTCTGCACAGGTGACCCATTTTGCCATGAGGGGGAACAATGCTACTTACTCAGCCCTCACCCCTTTTCCAGATACTTCTGCTTCCTGTATGAGACTAGCTCCTCTCTAGCTATTGGCCTGGTCATGGGTCCCAGAGTGGGTAGGTCTGTGGACATTCAAGGATGATGGGGCCTCTAAACATACAGACTGCTGAGAAATGGGCAGTTTCTCCCTGTGCCCCAATCCCCGCTGGCTTTCTCAGTCAGAAGCAATGTGGCTGTATTTTCTCTCCAGTACTGAAATCTTGAGTTGCGTGGTTTGGTCTGGTGTGGGAAGCACTCAACAGGTGTCCATACTGCGCCTGCACTTTCTGCTGGTTGGCCATAGTCACCATCCCGCCACAGCTGCTGAGCCTGCACTGCCAATCCGAGTCCTCTCTGTCCCAGCTCCACCCCTCCTACCTGTCTGGGTGAGTATTTCTTCCTTATATATTTTGTTTGTTGGACTTTTGTACAGTTCAATATTCTGGGATTTCTGGTTGTCTCTAGTTTTGAGGTAGATGGACCTGTTTCTGGTTGTGGAGAGAGATGCAGCATGTCTATCTATGCCTTTATCTTGGATTCTCCTCCTGATCTTCAGAGTTTTGAAAAAGTTAATTCTATTTTTGTTGTTGTTGTTGTTGTTGCCTGTGATGTTATTAGTTTTATGGAGGGGAGAGTTTTTAGAGGTCTTTACCCACCATTTTCACTGACATCACTCCCTCTTCAGAAAGTTTCTTATACCTCTTTTTTATCATCTGTAATATTATATTTCCATAGATTTTGAGATGATTAATAAGATACTGTGGTTAAACGTCTAACACCATCTGGCACTAGTAGGTACTCAGGAAAGCTGTCACTAGAGAAAGTGGAAGTAGCAGTGACTGTGCAGTGGCTGTCTAATGTTGCTTGTGAAAGTGCAACAGTGCAACCCTAAAATCACTGAGCTTATACCCAGATAGCCCCCCACCAATCCCAGCCCAGCTTTCATCCAATTCCTCATATAGCAGACCCTCCCTTTCTTCCTTTCTTCTTGTCAAAGCTTACTTTTTCCAAGCTGTGCTACCTGTGTCTGTTCTCTGGTAGGTGGTAATGTGCTAATTACCAATGTGTCACCTCTCTAGGTAATTGAGGGTCTGAATCTAGTTGTGCTCACAGGTCTGAGTGAGGTTCACAAACCCTGAAGGCCATGGTAGTCTTGGGAGAAACAGAAAAACAGTTCCTTTAAACTACAATATCTCCATTCACCTCCACTTCAGGCCAGCCCTGGCTAAGAGGACTTCTGTGGCTTTTGAATAATTCTAGGGAAACAAAAGCCTGAGTCTACATGGTCTGTGGTATCAACCAGAGAAAGCAGCTCAATAATTACAATGAGCCTCAACACCACACAGCACCTTTTCCTAGCTACACAGGCCTTCCACACACACTCACGCCATCTCAGCCTCACCACACCCCTGAGGGTCAATTAGTTAGCAGGCCTCCCAAAACTTTAGAGGGCATGCTGTTCTCCCAGCCCCCTCTCCCTTCCCTGTGCCCCATACTCAAGTCAGCCACAGCTCCTGACCAACTCACATCAGATGCCCCTTTGCTGGAAGCACTTTCCCTCTCCATCTGCCACCTGCTCATCACTCAATCCAGGCCCAGCTCACATGAATTTTCTGAGAATCTGTTTTGCTACTTCTTTGACTCATAAATTTACTCACTTCAACAAGTATTTGCCAAGCACCTTCTATATTTCAGACACTATCCTACGCTGGGGATACAACAATGAACTTGCTCTTATGGAACATATACCTGGTGATTGGTACCAAAAAATAAACAGAAAATCGTAAGTAGTGATACTGAGAAGAAAGATAAAAGAAGGTGAGGGTTGGGTTTTGGGCATCATCTTAAATAAGGTACACAGGGAAGCCTCTTTGATAAGATAACAATTGAGCAGAAGCCTTAAGAAAGTAAGGTTATGGGCTGCACAACTATTAAAAAGGGCATTCCAGCCAAAGGGAACAGCAAGTGCAACGACCCTGAGATGGGAGGAAGTTTCATAAACTTAAAAAACAGCAAGGCCCATGAGGCTGGATTAGAGCGAACAAGGGGGAGGGTGTCAGATGAGGCCAGAGGTATAGTGGACCATGTGGGGCTTTATAAACCATGGTAAGAAATTTGGATTTTATATAATATAAGTTCTGAGCAGAAGCATGGCATATTCCAAATTGCATTTCAAAAGATTCATTCTGGCCGCCATTGTGAAAACAGACTGTGAAGAGCCAGGATGGAATCAAAGAGACCAGCTAGGAGGTTTTTGCAATAATTCAGACACAGTAAGATAGTGCCAGGGACCCACATAAACAGTGGAGGTGATGAGAAAAAGCCAAAATCTGAATATATTCTGAAGGTGAATCCAACAGACACTGCTCTTCAAAATCATTCACCTGGTAGGACTGTGAAGCCAGACCTGTTCCACGCATGTGCAGAGGGCCTCCTCCATGAGGTCAGGCTTCGATCTGTCTTAGTCTCTTTGGACTGCTATAACAACAATGCCATATGCTGGTGGCTAATAAGCAAACACTTTTTTCTCACAGGTCTAGAGGCTAGAAAGTCAAGCTCAAGGTGCTGGGAGATTTGGTATCTAATGGCCACCTTCATGCTATGTCTTCACATGGGAGGAAGGAGTGAGAGAGCTCTCCGAGGTATCTTTTATAAGGGCACTAACGACCTTCCAAAGGCCCTACCTCCAAATACTTTCATTGGGGGCAGGAATTGAACACATGAATTTGTGGGGGGACACAAGCTTTCAGTCCATAACATAGCCTTTCACTCCCCTCCTGTGCAACCACAGAAGGGAGGTCTTTGCAGCATGGGAGAGAGAGCCTGACTCAGGTTTAACTGAGCCTGTCAAATGATGGGTTCACCAGGCAGGTGAGGAACAGGAGTGAGACTTAACCCAATAGGAGACTTCATGTGTCAGCATCGGCTCACATCACCTGCTTAATCCTCCTGACAAGACTGTGAGGACACTGAAGCTGAGAGAGGCCAAACAACCACCTTAAGGGCTTCTAGGCAGTCACGGGGAGTCAAGGTTTGCATCCAGGTTGGCCTGACAACTGTGCCCTCGCTGTCTCCTCAGTCCCTGTGTCACAGCCCCTTGACCTCTCAGAAGTGGGTGGGGAGGTGGGTGTAGAAGAAGTGGTCTCTTCTCCCACACCCAGACTCCCCAGGGGTTCCCTTCCCTTAGTTACAAAAAGCCAGGACAGATGTTAGCAATTTTGAGGAGCAAACGTTTCTCATTTCATCTTACCTTAATTGCATTATTTGGGTTCTGTCCACAGGAGTGTCTGGGGAGCCAGGTGACCAGGGAGGGGTCCCAACCACCCGCAGGCCTGGAGCGGAGCTTCTGTGCAATGAATGGCTGGTCTGTCTGCCGGCCAGCCGTCTGGGGAAGGGCTGACTGAGGGGTATTCATGGAGGGAGCAGGCCTCTGCGGCTCCTGCATCTGAAATTGAAATTTGACCAGTTTCCAAGCCAATATGCCCCGAGGGACCCTCCATTCTCCCACTCTCCTCTGGTTCCTGGCCGCCATCCAGGTCCGTCCCAGTGCCCAGGTGGGAAATGAACACCTGACACCCAGCTCAGCCCGGAGCTCAGCTCCCTCTACCACATTCCACACACTGGTAGGCTTTCCTGTAGACATTCCTGGATAGAGTTTGGTCAGATTGTGTTAAAAAAAAAAAAAAGAAAGAAAAGAAAAGAAAGAAAGAGAGAGAGAAGAAAGAAAGAAAAAAGAAAAAACCTTTTTTTTTAAAAAAAAAGAAAAATATTTTTTTGAAATATGCTTACCTTCAAAGCAGGGCTGGAGTGGAGGTGTGGAGTGAGATTGAGTAGTCTTGAAGTGCTTTCTTAGAGAATTTGATTTGGTTTCAGTTCTAAATAGAAAAATGCTCAGCAGCCCATGTCTGGTTCACCTCACTTTGTAAGGACAGAGGTGTTTCTGTCCCCCTCATGGTACCTAATACCTTGCTAAGTGCAGCTGAAATCAGCAAACCAAAGAAAGTATTGAAGAAGCACTTGATCCTAGGAATTGGTTTAAATTTGCTTGGAAACTAGAAAAATGAATGTCTGCCACCTGCAGATATTCTAACAAATTGGCTAGGAGTATGATCTGGACAAGAGCTTCCACATGGTGCCAAAGTGCAAATAAGGTGGGGAACTGTTGCTCTGATGTTCTTTTCTCTTTCTGTGCCAGCCCTGCTTGAACTTGCTGGTGCCTCCGTTTGGGACTTGCTCACACGAACATGGACTCAGCCTCCTTTATTCCTTCCACAGCCTCCTGCTTCAGGGCTGCTCTGTGGGCTGACTCGAGCCTCTTTCTCACCAGGGCACCCTGACAGGCCGTCCTCCATCCTCTCTCCCCTCTGGTGCTGAGGCTGCTGCTTCCCCCCCACCCCACCCCCACCTCACAGGAGCCCCAGTCTCTCAGATAAATGGGAAGATAGTAGAAGCTCTCATTACAGAGGGTGCCACTTTGGGAGTGTGAGTAAGGCTGGACCCTCTGGGCTCGGCCTCGAAGGCCTTCTGCAGCAACATCCTGAGCCTGGCAAATGTGGACGGTGTCAGTGCCACCATCCTGGCCCAGAACAAGCTGGACTGTTTTCAGGCCAACAAGATGCTGAGGAACTTGAACAACCTACCGAGTACCCACCCACAGAGGATGAGTGAGCATGTCCTGTACACGTGAGGACCTCTTCCGTAGGATCAAGACACTGATACCATTCCCCTCCTTCAGCCCCAGCTTCGAGGACCTGCCCCACGTGTAGCCTGACTCTGCTTCCATCAATGGCCACAGCCAGGTGGACGATCAGGAGATGCCACATGGGCAGCCCTGCTCCCAGGTCACAGAGCAGCGGTGGTGACCCTCTCCAGGTGTCTGAGGTGGCCCTTGCCTCCAGATAGTCAACTTTGCCACCCCATTCTGTCATCTGGGTGCCCTGGGGGACAAGGCTCCCTCCCAGAGGTGAGCAAATCTTAGGGTCTGTCACTCCTTCTCCTTCCTTGCTAGGAGCATCTCTCTCCACAGACGCGCTGCTGCCAGGCCAGGTGGAGTCGCCAGGCTGGTCACAGGGGAGCTCTTTCAGAGCCGGGCCTGAGGTCTGCTCTGAACAACACGCAAAGGCTCCCAGAGACCAGAGCTAGTGTCTCCTGCCCCAGCACCCTGACAAGGACATCCTTGAGGTAAACAAGCATTATCATCTCTGAGTTCACTCCGCCCACTCCCACACCCACTAATTCTGGCCTCCTTGCCCCTTTCTTCGACAAAAATATTACATACTTGCTCCAATTGGTATTTCAAGGAGATTTCTGAAATAGTTCTAGGTAGCTCTGGCTGCCCATCTACTCAGCCCCAAGACTGATAAGGTCCATGTTTCTCTGACCAGGGCCTCCGTGAAGCCTTCTGAACCACCTTGGTAAACAGAATATTTTTGTACCCAATGTTTACAGATGCTGTTGGGAAGTTATAAATAAAAAGACTCCATTAGTAAAAATAAATAAATAAATAAATAAAATAAAATAAAAATAAACCCTAAAAACTAAAACTCTTATTCCAAACTCAGGCCTGCAATCAGAAATAAAATCTAATAAAACTCTCCAAATGAGAAGTGTAAGGCCACTTCACGCAACTTGGCACCTACTCCATGCTCTGCCCTGCTTTGAGGACCAAGCATGGCTTATAGATATTTTATGGAAAATTCCAAGCATACAAAAGCAGAGGGATACATACACATTAAACCCCCTGGACCATCACCCAGGGCTCACCATAAATCTTGTTTCCTGTCGTCTCACCAGCTCTCCCCCTACGCTGGCACCCGGGGAAGGTCCCCAGGTTAAGCCAAATGTAGGCTGACCTGAGCCACTAAAGAAACGCTCACCATGCCACCTCAGATAGCTTTGAAGTTGGTTTCACTGGGCATATTTTTCAGAGCATTAAAGTCTTCGTGACCAAGAGGTACTACTCAGCCATCGGAGGGTGTGCAAATGAGTGCACACCCTCCGATGGCTGAGTAGTACACTGGGCCCCTGTTAAACAAAACCCCCGGCCCTGGCCCGTGTGGCTCACTTGGTTGGAGTGTCATCCCCTCACTGAAAGATTGTGGGTTTAATTCCCGGTCAGGGCACATGACTAGGTTGTGGATTCCTCATTCCCAACATGGTCTGGGCACATTTGGGAGCCAACCAGTTGATGCTCCTCTCTCACATCTAAGTTTCTCTCCTCCCAACCCGCCACAAAAACTAATGAAAAAACTGTCCCCTGTTGGGGGGGGGGGGGAGGTCGGGGAACTTAACGAAAACAAACACAGATGCCAGAGACACCCTGTGAAAAGCCTCTTAGTTTGAAAAAATGGAAGGAAATAAAATACGACCTGAGGAACCTGTTGGGGGAAGCTTTCTCTCCCCAGAAAGTCAGAGTGAGTAGGCAAGCAAGGAGCTGGGAGCACAGGGCTCCTGGCTGGCAGTCCCCACAACGCCCTGGAGGCCGCAGGGTGTGCAAGGGTTTAGGTGTTACATTCTTGAGTCCCCAGCTACAGTGCCAAGGTTTCTTTATAAATGAGCTTAGAATTAGTTTAGAAAGCAGAGCTGGGCCTTGAGGTAAGGAACTGAGAAAGGCCTGCGTGCATGAGAGAAGGCAAATGTCGTGGCCCCGCAGGGAGGTGGGATGCTGGTCAGCTTTGACCTGTCTCCCTCTGGGCGGCAGCCAGTCTGTCTCAGGCCCAGCGCTGCCACATTGGAGCTGAAGGTGGCAGGACGGCCTTCTCTGGCACCTCCAAACAGCTCCCTCTCTGCTTTGAGGCTTCAGCTCAAACCCCACTGAGGAAGAAATTAAGTCACAGCAGGGATCTCTTTAAAAGGGAATACGGAAATTTTAACCTTTTTTTCTCCCTGAGTAAGGCAGTGAACAGAAGGCTGTTCTGAAGGATGGGGCCTCCAGGCACACACTTGGTTTGAGGGCATGATGTGCCCTTGACCATGGCATACAGGGCAGTGAGTTGAGTGGCATTGACCCTTTGGCACAGGAGAGAGACTTCCTGGCAACTCTTCTGAGGATCAGCATCTCACTGGGTGCCTGAGTCAGGCTGGGAGATGACCCCACCTGTAGGCCGGGCCTTGGGAAGCCACACCAAACTGCCCAGTAAACCCATTCACTGAGTCCAGCTCAATCCACTGCTGCCACAGGGCCCCAGGGACAAGGAGAAGCCCATACCTGCCAACAAAGGGTACTTTGCTTCCTGGACTGAGCTGGGCTTTTTTCTCCTCTCTCTGTATGGGGAACAGGGCTGCTGAGGGAGCTTAGGTTATTGTTATTTCCAGCTTGGCAAAAATGTAAATGTGAGAGTTCACGGTGATGTGAAAGATGGCAGCCACCACCCCCTGCTCCTACCCAGGCAGGCAGCTCTCACACGGAACAGCGGCAGAAACTGCACAGAGGCCGGAGGTGAGGAGCTGCCCCACTGAGGTGCTACCACCTGGCTTAGGAAGAAGGCACCGCCTAGAGATCTTCGCTACAGTGGCATTGGAGTTCCCGTCTGTGCCCTCCTGACACCACCCTGCCCCACCTGATCTGCTAGCTGCTTTTCTACCCCCCTTCCCCAGATAGAGTCTCCGTTCCTGGAGCTTTCAAGATGTCTCATTTAATCCTTATGACAAGTTCCTTCATTCATTCAGCAGTATGTTTGACACATGGACTCTTGGGTAAGAAAGGACAGGCAGATGTGGAGCAAGGAGCCACCGGGGAAGACAGAACATAAATAAGTAAATATAAGAGAGGTGAGCAAATGATAGCAACAATAATAATAACCACTAGTTATTAATTAGTGACTTGTGGTGTGCTGGGCATGTAGAAGCTTGCTATTCTCGTAATTCCACTGCCAAAGGACTCTTGCCATCCCAAATTTACAGTGAGAGCTAAGTAGCTTGGCCAAGGCCACGCTGTTGGTAAGAGGTAGAGCTGAGGCAATAGCCTCAGAAATATCCAAAGGCTGCTCCCCAGAGGCAACCCTCAATTTTCAGAGGTTCAGGGAAGCTGGGCAGCTGTGGATGGTGGTCTGAGTTGCAAACCAGAAATGCACTGGGTGCAGGGGCCATGGTGGAGGCCAGGGAGCCCCCTCTGTGGTCAGACTGTTTGCAGAGCCCTGCCTGGCTTGTTCTGTAGGATCAAAGGCTGGTCCTCCCAGGCCTTAGGGAGAGACAAACACTGCTGCCTTGGTTTCCACCCTCTCACTGTCCCAGCCACCTGTGTCCTCAACTCCATCCAGTTGGGTAAGGTCCCAAGGATCCAGCAAGTCAAGGTCTGGTTGCCTGGAACGACCAGTCCCAACATGGTGATTCCAGGAGTGACTTAGACAGTATGACCAATGTGTGCATAGCCAGTGCCCTAGAACAATGGGGAAAGAGCTTGGACAGGGATTCAAACAGACTGACCCTGGATTCCATTCACCAACTTCACAAAGTTGATTAAGTCACTTGCTGTCAGTGATCAAATAAATGGTCAGAGCGAATGAGGGTGAGACCAAGGTTTCCAGCCTGGCAGGCGGTACTCCAGGAGCAAGGAACACAGGCAGGGGGTACTCTGTTCAAAGAAGTGCTGGTGGGTGTGTAGGGTTGGAGCCCTCCACGTGGGAGGCACCTACCCAGCCTGGGAGATGAGCGTAGTACAGGAGTTGAGTGAGTTAAACAAGAATCCCACTTGAACCCGAAAGGAGGTCATCATTTGGTTTTGCTTGTTAGATAAGTGAGATTAGAAGAGTGATTCAACATCTCAAAAGAGCAACTCTCCAGGGGCAGAACCAAAAAACAAAGTCCGGCATATTAACCAAGGTCACCAGCTGTGAAAAATGAAGACAGTCTGAAGAAGCCAGGAAGTGGGCAGCGCAGCACCGCCATAGTCATAATCCCCAGCCCCCTCGCCTGGAACCTGGGGAGAGTTGTGAGGTGCTGTGTGAACCTACAGCTTGTGCACTGCCCCCTCCTCTACTGAGACAAGGCTCAGCTAGAGCACTGGGCCCACTGGTCTCCTGAGGCTTTGGTGAGAACTTGTTCCTCTTTCTCATAAGCTCCTGCTTTGCTTGGCAAACCAAACCATAAACCATGGCTTTCTCGACCATAAAGTCCCCCATGAGTCATCCCCACCAACCACTTTAGAATCCAAGTACTAGAAGACATTCCCTTGGGCAGAAGCAACTGCTCAGTAATGAGACACTCTAGCAGAAAAACATCCCTGGAATCTGGGCTCCTATTGACAACCACGCTGGAGAAAGTCACATGGTGAGGCAGACAGGGCAAGTGGATCGTGTAGGTGAGTATGTGTGCCAGTTTCCTTCACCATTTGCAGGGCTTGGGTGAGGCTGCCCATGGAGGAGGCTTCCAGCCCTCAGCCCTCTTCATTTGGCCACCCCAGTTCTGTCCTCGCATGCACCCTGCTCATCTCTCCCAGAGCAGCTGCCCTCAGTCACCTCTTAGATCTAGAGTGCACACACCAACAGTGAGGATTTCATGTCAGCACTGGCCCAAGAAAGCCAGAATGCAGGCAAGAGGCTCAGGCCAGCTCCGCAAGCAGCTCAAGTCAGCTGGGCAGAGACTTTCAATACCTGGTATGTGGCCCAGAAGTGCAGGCACAGTTTCGAAGGAGCACACATCTCCTGTCCCTCCAGTTTCCTCTTCCTGTGGGTTGGGGTGCAGTCACAGGAGAGCTAGAGCAACTCTTCTCTAAAACAGAATCTTATATAGGGGTCCCAGGTGTCTCTGGTGGCAATGCCATGTATATGGAAAGCGATGTATTTGTGTGTGTTTGTGTTTGGTTCTCTCTCTCTCTCTCTCTCTCACACACACACACACACACAGAACCTGAGACGCAGTAGTTAAGAGCCAAGAGGCAAACAAGTCCTCATTCAACAGGCTTTTGCTTAGGCAAAAACTATACTGTGGCAAAATGAGTTTCCTGTCCTTACTCAAGTTTTCCTTCTGGAGTCTCACCTCTGGTGGAGAAGAGGACATCTTAAAATTATATTACATCAAAGTTATGCCAAGAAAAATTCATATTCATAAGAGAGAATTTGTTGGCCTGCCAGATCTCTACTATGATAGCATAATCATCATCACTGCCCCAGGATGGGATGGGAACAGGTTGCCCAGGATAGGATACTAGGCATGAATCTGTCACCAGTACCTCAGGGCTGGATAAAGAAAGGGAAAGGGATGTCCCTAGGTGATCAGGTATGGACCCTAGGCCGTCAATGAAGAAATGAATTTTAGCCTCCCTAGTACATGTTCTTTTATGTGAAGGTCAAGAGGAGACACAGGAGAGGCTCAGGAAAACATTTTTAGTACACTCACAGTTCCTACAGAAGGGTGTCAGTGCACACAGGGCCATAGGGAAGCACCTATGGGAGTCAGGAGGCAGAAGACAGGGCGATGGCAGAGCTTACAGCAAGGCCTTTACTGGAGTTTCCATGGAAACGGAAGGCAGGGCAGGGTAAACAGCTGAGGACTGGCTACTCTGAATTATTTTGCAGGCTCTAATACAAATAGTGCCCTTCCCCTTGACTCTGAGTGTCTTTGTGATCAGCTTTTTCTGGGGGTGGAAAGCCCTAAGGGCTTTTCCAGGTGGTAAGAAGCTTTGGCAGGGAAAATGACCTTGGACTGACCCACCTGAAATCACCAGTGAAATTCAAAACTGAACCAACCCTAAACCGAAGCACCTAACCTAACACTTTCCTCCCACCTGCACCTCAGGTCATGGTGCTCAAGCTTTTATGAGGCTCACTCAATTACTACAGGGGTGTGAAAATGTCACTTCAGGATTGCTGTTCTCTGTGCAGTTGGTCCCAGTGAGTCCTCAGAGACAACAGCCAAGACAGCAACACCACATGGGCCAAGGGGTACCACATCTCAGGAGGAAATCCTGTCCCAGCAGGTCAACAAGGAGAGGCTACACCGATGCATCAGGCCTCCAGACCACGGGAGGGAAGCCCACCTACCCAGCCTGAGAGCAACAACAAAAAGCAAATGGCAAGCAGGGACAGGTGGGATTGCACCTCAGTCACACTCTAGCTTATTCACTAGGCTGTCACCAAATCCAGAGATGCACAATCAAGTCTGGAGCCATCAGCCAGGGTGATCTCAGGGGAATGGAGCTGTGTTGGATGGAAGGCTGAATGATGAGAAACAGCCAGGTTGGCTGGCCACGCCTGGGCCTTCTTTATAGCCACACCTGCCATCTATCCTTTCAGGCTGCGGCTAAAGAAGCCCATGGTGAAAACTGGGGAAATGCCTGCACTTACACAAATAAGTATCACAAAAACCTGCACATAGATGTTCATAGCAGGTTTATCTCTGTTTATAGCAATTTATTCGTAACTACCAAAACTTGGAAGCAACCAAGATATCCTTCGGTAAGTGAATGGATAAATAACTATATTACATCCAGACAATAATACATATAAATCCTCACCGAGGATATGTTTTATTGTTGTCAATTTAAGAGAGAGAGGAAGAGAGAGAGAAACATCAATGTGAGAAAGAAAAATTGATTGGCCATCTCCCGTACACACCATGAATCAAACCCACAACTTGTTTGGTGCACAAGACAACAGCTCAACCAACTGAGCCACTCAGCCAGGGCAGACAATAGAATACTATCCAGCAATAAAAAAAATTTAACTATCAAGCTATAAAATGACATGAAAGAAACTTAAATGCATATTGCTACGTGAAAGAAGCCAATCCGAAAAGGGTACATATTGTATGATTCCAACTATATCACATTCTGGAAAAGTCAAACTATGGAGACAGTTTGATCAATGGTTTCCAGAGGCTGGGAATGAGAGAATGACTAGGCAGAACACAGAGGACTGTTAAGGCAGTGAAATATTCTGCATGACAGCTCAAGCTGGTGGCACAGTGGATAAGGCAACAACCTGCGAACCCAAAGGTGGCTGGTTCAATTCCCCAGCCAGGGCACATAACCAGGTTGCAAACCAGGTCTCCAGCCAAGTCGGTAGCTAGAGGCAGGCAAAAAAGGCAACCATACATTGATGTCTCTTTCCTTTTCTGCCTCTCTCCCTTCCGCTCTTTCTGTAAATAATAAAATAAATTAGGAAAAATAAAAATAAAATAAAATAAAAATAAATTTTCTCTCAAATTCCCATTCTAAAAAAAATACTCTGCATGATACTATATTAATGGATTCAGCCCTGGCTGGTGGCACAGTGGATAAGGCGCCAGCCTGCGAACCCAATGTTACTGGTTTGATTCCCAGCCTGGGCACATGGCCAGGTTGCTGGCCAGGTCTCCAGCCAGCTCCATGGCTGGAGGCAGCTGAAAGGCATTGATGTCTCTCTGTCTCTCTGCCTCTCTCCCTCCCTCTATCTCTCAAAATAATAAATAAAATCTTTTAAAAATATCTTTTAAAAAATCAACAACTATCTTTAAAATAATAATAATAATAATAGATTCATGTTGTTATACATTTGTCTGAGCCTACAGAATACGCAATCCCAAGAGTGAAACTTAATGTAAACTATGGACTTTGGGTTTGATAATGATGTATCAATGCAGGGTCAGCAGTGTAAGACATGTGCCGTCTGCTGGGGAATATTGCTGATGGAGAAGGCCAGGCATGTGGGGAGCAGGGAAATCTCTGGACCTGCCTCCAATTTCGCTGTGAGCCCAAAGCTACTCTAAAAATAATAATGTCTCTTTTTTAAGATAAAAGAAAAAAAGAAAGAATAAGCACTTTCAGTCCATTTTATTCTTGTTTTTAAATTCTTTTGGCATAATGCACTTACTTATTGCCCGTCTCCCAGCTGGGCTGACTCACCATCCACTCTTCATACGTCCCAAATTTTATAAAATATGCTGACATCTATTTACACTTATGTTAGAAACTATAAAATTATTGTTGTCTGATAGGCAGAGGAATTCAAGAAGGAATTAATGATACCCTAAGTGCTTTCCAGGCTCTACCACCAGAAGTTCTCTCCTTTGTAATGGCCCTACAAAAGGAATCATGGCGATATTTTTAAAGGGAAATGTCAATGGTTTTGATGACTACTGAAGAACGGAAGGTTTCTTCGTAACAAAAAAACAGCAACAAAAAATTTTAAATCAAACAACAAATAAGGGAAATATTTTTCTATATTAATGACAGGCCAAAGGCCAATGTGTTTAAATGTAAAGCCCTCATGTAAATCGACTGATGAAGACAACCATTGATGTTTCAAAGAGAGTATAAGCAAAAGACATGAGCAGAAAAATTACAGATTTCTTTACAATCCTGAGGAAAAATGTTTTACTTCACAGGCACTCACACCAATGCCACCTGCCACTTCAAAGTGAGATGCCCTTTCATCATGTGTTTTTAAGGTAATACGAGTGTGTAGTGCAATGGGCCACTCTCATATGCAGCCTCTGGAAGAATAAATATCTTACTATCAATCCTTGAGTGTTTATATTGCAAATATTTTCCAGGTTGTTCTTTCCCATTCAATGTTGTTTGTGGTATTTGATCACTTCCCTCTATGGACTCAAAATGACATTCTCTCTAGTGGAAATCTAGTCTCCTTACCACAGCTTCAGTAAGAGCCTCCCCAAGCTCCAGCCTGAGCAGAGCCCAGTACACGTGGGTGGGTCTGAGATTTGATGGTCTCTGAGACACGCATTTCCTATGTTCAGCCAACCAGTAGCAAGACTGCTCTGACCTGTGGGAAATGAAGACCGTGGACAATAGAAGCCTTTCCCCCAGCTTCTAGCTCTGATGTTGGTCCATTTTGCTTGCCAGGGCCTTTCCCTGAAACATTGTAAATGTCACAACTTATTAAGGCAGAGGGTTCCACTAGAGACTTTCATCATCACTAACCAAAAAAAAAAAAAAATCAATTACCTAAGAAACCCCTGAAATTGCAGCTTTATGACATGCACCCCAGCTCTGTGCTATATAATGGCACATTGAGTGGTTTGCTAGCCTAAATTTTAAAATGTCTCAGCAGTGACTGATAAGGTAGGTAAGAAAAGTATCTTGGAAAATCCTACAAAACCATCAGATGTTTTAGTCTACAGGAGAAGGGCATAAGGAAATAAAAGACCTTATTAGACCCTGGCCAGCGTGGGTCAGTAAATTGAGCATTGCTCTGCAAACCCATATGTCGCTGGTTGGGTTCCCAGTCAGGGCACATAACCAGGTTGCAAGCCAGGCCTCTAGCCAGGTCCCCAGCGGAAAGCAGGTAAAAGGCAACCATATGTTGATGTTTCTCTCCCTTTCTTCCTCCCTCCCCACCCTTCTCTCTAAAAATAATGACTTTAATCTTTAAACAAACAAACAAACAAAGACATTATTGGTAAGCTTTTATAGACCCACATTTGGAAGCACAGCTCACTTCTGTTCAAAGGAGTTCCACTTTAGCCACTTCAGGATACAATGGAAACCTGTCAGCATAAGATTCTGAAGAAACAGACTGCCTATCACCTTAGCTGGGGACAAATCTCAATTTACAGGCCCAGAGCTGACCCCTTTCTTACAGCTCCACTTCAGCAATTTTTTCCATGGGTGGATCATCAGCTAAGGGCCTCTGGTCCTATAGAACCAGCCCACTTAGACATAGGCAGGTAAGAGGAACCATGGGGACCAGAGGCTCTTGAAAATTCCTGATGGCTGCACTTTCGGAAGAATACATTTGCAATATGAACATGTTTAACAAGTCTTCCCTCTCTGAAAACTTTTAGGACTTTTCTCTGTAATCTTGTAATTATAAAATTATAAAAGGATACATTTATGTTTGCATCTTTTTCCCCATTGTTCCTGCTCAACACTCAATAGGCTCTTTCATTCTGCAGACATGTTGGTATTCTTCAGTTTGGGAAAATTTCTTTCTAAGGCAGCCAGGAAAAGAAGACAATAATCTATAAAGGAAATCCCATTAAATTATAATTGGATTTCTTGGCAGGAACCCTGCAAACCAGGAAAGAGAGGAATCAAACAGTCAAACTACTAAAAGAGAGAAATTACCAGCTGAGAGTAATACATCCAGCAAAGATTCTTCAAATATGATGGAGAAATAAAGACTTTTCCAGACATACAGAAGCTGAGGGAATTTACCACCAGACCTCCATTACAGGAAATACTCAAGGGGGTTATTTTATCTGAAACAAAGAACAAAAGGATATAAAACTATGAGTAAGATTACTAACAGACATACAGAAGCAGAATATTACAACCCTTCTTCAGAATGTAGCACTATACACTTAAATGTCACATAAAGGATAAATGAGGCAAACATTAAAAAAGAGAGAAAAAGATAATAGTTATTGCAATTTGGAAATGAACTCACAGCATCATTAAGGCTAGCTTTGATAACAAAAACAAAAAGGGACAGGGTGTCTAAATTTACAAAAGGGAATGGGAGATAAACTACATTCTGAAGAAAAAAGACTACTATAAATTTTTAAGTAAGTTTTTAATTACAATAATATCTAACCATAAAAATAAATTATTTAAATAACACTTTTTTGTTGTTGTTGTTATTTAATATAAAGCCTAAACCCACAGTTCCCACTTCACCTTTAGGCCTAATTCTACTTGGGTGTAGAAAACACATACACATACACACACACACCACCCATTTAAGATTATTCTTTTGAAGGGTTCCTTTCCTTCATTCCTTCCTTCCTTCCTTCCTTCCTTCCTTCCTTCCTTCCTTCCTTTCTTCTTTTTTCTTTTTTTGTTGTTTAATTGTGTCTTGTATCTATTTAGAAAGCTTTTCCTACCCCCAAATTAGAAGCACATTTTCCTATGTTTCTTCTTTTAAATGTTTGTATGGCTTTGTTTTGGACATTTGTATCTTTAAACAAGTTGGAATTTACATTTGTACATAATGTAAGGTTCAACTTTGTTTCTATTTCTTTTTTTTTTTCTTTTTGGTTTTAATCTAAATAAATTTTTATTGAGATACAATTTTGTGCCATAAAATTAATCTGTTTCAAGTATATAATTCAATGGTTTTAGTGTATTAACAGAATTGTACAACTGTCATCATAATCTAGCCTTGGAACATTTTCATCACATCCAAAAGAAAATCAAACTTATTTGGGGTTGCTTCCCATCCCCATCCTCATAGTCACCTCAGTCCTGTCAACCACTGGTTGACTTTGTCTATATGGATTTATTTGTTCATTCTGATTTTCATGTGAATCATGTCATACAATACAAGATTTTTTATGTCTGAATTCTTTCACTTAGTATGTTTTGGTTTTCTTTTTTTTTTTTTGAAAAATAGACATTTATTGAAGAAAACACAAGATAGAAGAAACATGGTACATAGGATAATGATACCTCAGTTCCATTCAAAATTGGCACCCGGAGACTTCACATAGTTCTCCCAATTGCTGTCAGTTGCCCTGTAGTATTTTCCTGAATCTCATTGTTTCTATTTCAATGAATAACCAATTAGTCCAACTATGTTTATTTCTGCATCTATTTTTTCCCTATGACTTGAAGTGCCATCTTGTCCTGCACCAGATTCCCATGTATATTCCCTGGTTCTGAGCTCTATGTGGTTTTATTGATCTACTTAACACTTTTCTGTAACAATGTCACACATTTAATTAGCATACTTAAAAATATGTCTTATGAGGTTTAGAATAGGTCCATAACCTATGAAGAATAGGTTCTTATTCTTTTGGCTATTCCTATTTAAAAAACAAAATATGGATCATACATGCCCATGGTATAAACTCAAAGAGTATAAGCTATTCTGTTTGTCCCACTGCTATTCCCCAGCCATCCTCTCCAGAAGCAACCCCTTATGTTTTTTCAGAAATATTCTATGTTTGAATCAGCATATAATTACACATGTACTCAGTATATAGACTGTAGGTCCTTTCTATTTGTATGTAGCAAACTCCCTTACACGGTTTTTAACATTTCATTAAAATGTTATCAAAGATGGAGTTAACATTTCTGTTTCTTATTCTCCTTGTTTGGGGCTGATGTTGAGGAGAAAGGAGGCAGAATCTCCTTACTCCCCATTTGAGACCTGGAAACTAGCCTCCTTTTGACTTTGAATATTCTTATGCATTTATTTTTCCATAGGAAGTTTAGGATCTGTTTTACAAACAGCGTGAAAAATTCTGTTGGAGTCAGGATATATTATGTTAGTTACAGAATATGGGGACCTTTCCATTCATGAGCATATTATCTACTATTTCTCCTCTCTAGTCTCCCACTGGATATCCTATAGAAAGTTTTGATCTCTCAAACAGGTCCCTCAACTACATTTTCATATTTTATTTCTATTTCCTTTTGTATCTTCTTCTAGGAAAACCCCTTTAAATTAAACTTCTACCTCTGTAGTTCTCAAACTTGACTGAATACTGGTTATGTGCACATTTCTTTATAGCTGGAGATTTTTAAAAGCCACTGATGCCTGGATCCATCCCCAGAGAGGCAGGTTTAATTGATATGGTGTGCAACCTGGGAACTGGGAGCTTTTTAATCTCTCCCTGGTGATTCTAATATGCAGCAAAATTTGAAAAAACCACACCTCTAGCTATTCAAACTTTAGCTCTATTCATTTAGCTCATTTCTTAAGGATTTTTTTCTAGTAAAATTGAACTCCAGCAAATTCCAATCTGTGTCTTTCTTCTAGCAATCTTTTAGTTTTCATAGGTGAGCTAAATTCATTAATCTTAGACTATTACTATATTTAGTTCAAAATAGTCTTCTCTCACAGCTATATACTATTTACTTGTAATCATGTCAAGATTGGTTTTTTGTTTGTTTATATTTCTGTTTTGAGTATTAATGCTATGTCCTCAGGAGTTAGTTCTATTTGGGGTAGTATAGTTCATTTTCATATTACTATTTTGCTTCAAATATAGGGTGAGTCTTAGTTTTGTTTATAGAATATCTGGGGGTCTAGATTGAACAACTATAATTGGCAGTGAATGCCTCTTAAAAATTGTGCAGTAGAAGGGTGAGAAGTGAGCCATGCAGAAAGTGCAGCTTAGCTTCTAGGTCTAGGGACCTCCTTGCTCCTGGCAGTGAGAGCCAAGGCAGCCCAGGAGCCAGGGTGGGAATCCAATACATAACAACTTCCAATCACCTCACATGAGAGGGTTACTCTATTCTGGTTCTCTTTCTGGGAATCTATAGTTACTGTAGGTTCTTCTCTACTTCTTGTTACACTAGAGCCTTTCTCAAGAAGGTTGTGATGATTTCTGGAACTCAGGGCCAATCAAGGAAGGTGCTCTGAAGAGGTAGCATGACAGTTGATCTTCAGAGAATAGAAAGTAGCCAGCATACAAAGACAGGAAGAGGAGAAGGGAGGAAAAGATGGAAAAGGGAAAGGAAGGATGAGAATATTCATATTTGAAGATACAGAAAGAGCTTGGACAAGTACTATAAACCTGACAAGAACCTGGTGTTTAAGAAATTAAGAGGCCCTGGCTGGTGGCACAGTGGATAAGGGGCCAGCCTGCAAACCCAAAGGTCGCAGGTTCGATTCCCCAGCCAGGGCACATAACCAGGTTGCAAGCCAGGTCTCCAGCCAGGTCCGTGGCTGGAGGCAGGTGGAAGGCAACCACACATTGATGTCTCTCTCTCCCTCTCTGCCTCTCTCCATTCCTCTCTCTCTGAAAATAATAAATAAAATATTTTTTTATGTTAAAAAAAAAAGAAAGAAAGAAATTAAGTTATGCAGCCTCAGGTGATGGATCTGGGGCAAATAAGCCAGATCAAAGTGGTGGAAATGCTGTTAAACTGGTAGGGCCAGATCATACAGAATCCTGGATGCTGCACCAAAGAGTTCAGTTTATGCTAAATGCAACAAGTACTGGAGTGTTTTACTCAGAAGAAATGTATTAACTCATTCTAGTTTCTTTTTAATGGCTTCTGTGTACAAATGAATTGGAGGGGACATCAGAGTTGAGTGGGGGAGCAGGGAGCAAGATAGAGCCATGATCCAGGTGAGAGGTGAGGTGGCCAGGAATTGGACTCCCATGTGGTAGAAATAGATAGGAAGAAAGGCTCAAGATGTGTTTCAAAGGTAGACTTATCTGAACTTGATTATGAATTAGGTGTAGAAGCTGAAGGAAAGGAAGCAATCAAGGCTGATACTAGGTTTCTGGTTTGAGGAAATGGATGGATAGCAGGATGGGAAAGACTAAGATGGATTAGTTTTAAGTAGGAAATTAAGAGTTCCATTTTCAACATATTAAATTTGGACTGTCTGTGAAACAGGTAAGTGTGGATGTCAAAGTGTGATCTGAGCACCCAAATAAGTATAGTAATGAATTATACATTATTGAAAAAAATTATTGAGTCCATACTGATAATAAATTAATAAGGAAGGGAAGAAATGAAGAAGGGATGGGAAGAGGGATGAGGGAGGGAGTGGGGAGACAAGAGGAAAAGAGGATTCTTATAGCAGAATATTAAGGGTTGACAGTGTTACTGAGGAAAGCAGGGCTTATTCACGTGATGCCTTGGTACAAAACCCAATAATTTATGTTGAGAAAAATAGGTTTTTATTTACAATAGTCCAACCTTGGTTGGGCGTTGGGGGGGCTGTGAGCACTCTCACTCAGAGCCATGTTTTCCCATGAGACCCAGAACTTTCTTTGCTCCCCACAAAGCTATATATAAGCCAAAACCAAACCCAACAGTCCCCCTATTCCTTATCTATCAGCTCTCTCCTTCAGGATCTGGGGTACGTTGTCATCAGCCTCTGTGTAATAGTCCAGGAAAGCATGTACCATGTTACACTGGATCATGGTGAAGCCCAGGAAAGGCACAAGTCCTGAGAGAATGCCCTCTCTATATGTCCTGAGTTCCAAGAGTCCAGATAGAGTCTGAGTCAGCAAGGCAGAGTTCTTGGTGGCTTCCAAATCAGCTGGAGCAGGCAGATCAAGGCAGCAGTGGGCCTGCTACCCTACTAGCCCAGGCCTCATGGCCAAATACCAACTACAAACTGCATAGCTACTCTTCTCACATAGCTACTAAAACCTGCTGCTCCACCATGCTCCTCAACATGCTCCTTCCATTGTGCTTCTTCTCATGGCGGATGGCAGGGCCCTTATTTCACACCAGATTTCATGGTGGATGGCAGGGTCCTTCTTCATTCTTTCATGAAGTGGCCCCCTCCCTTAAGGCTGGCTCCTTTTCTTATGGTTCTCCCTTTCAGGAAAGGCTCAGCTGTTTCCTTGTCATTTATATTCAAAGTACCTTTTTACTGGCCTTAGCTACCAGCCTACCATATATATGCAAAGCTGTATTGTCTCCTTCCTTCACCCCCAAAACCAAGGGCTGTGGGGAATTTGACACACCGTCCCACCCCTACCTTATAACAGGTCAGAGTGGAAGGAGTGCTGGAGTCGGAAATGCATAATCTTCTAACCATATTGGTAAAGGTTGGTCAGGAAGAATCATCAAGGATGCTAAACACAGAGGTAAATTTTAATAAGAACTGGAAAGTCTATATGGTATTAAAGCATCTTTGACAGACCATGTTAGTTACGCAGGAAAGGAAAACTAACAGTAATTATACAGTGGAGAGATCAGATAGCACCTTGACAAGGAAACCAAAATTAATATCACCAGTGAGGAGCACTGTGTGATTCCCAGTTGTGATACTCTGAGGACAACACAAGCTAACATAGGTAATATTCCAGCCCAAAAGAAATAACCTGAACCTAATCATGAGAAAACATCAGAAAATAAAAAGAGGAATATTCTTTAAAAAACAAAAAGAAGAAGAAGAAGGGGGAAGTGTATTCTTCAAAGATGTCAGTGTCATAAAAGATGAAAAAAGGTTGTGAAAATATTCTAATTAAAGGGGGGCAAAGAGACATGACAATAAAATATAGTATCTGACCACAGACTAGGTCTTGCACTGAAGGTGGCAAAAAGCCAAAAAGACATTGTTTTGTAAACTGACAAGACCAAAATATGAAATGTTAAATTTATTAATATTGATAACTGTGGTGAGCCTATGTAACAGAATACATTTCCCCCTTTAAAAAACTGAAGTATTTAGGCAGGGATACTGTTCTCTCAAGTGGTTCAGAAAACATATATGTGTGTGTGTGTTACACACATAGATACCACATAGAAAGAGAAAGCAAACGAAGTAAAAAGTTCACGTTGGGTGAATCTTGGTAGAGGAATATAGGTGTTTTGGTGCTATTTTTATTTTTTCAAGCTTTCTATAAGTTTGAAATTATCTCCAAATAAAAAGGTCTTTTTTACATGCAATGGAGTATACAAGTATGAAGCTCCAAGGAGAGAACTGCACTAGAGACAGAAATATAGGAGCCAGCAGAACACAGATGTTGTTTAAAGTCATTAGAATAAAGAAGCTAAGGGAGGAGAAGATCAAAGATGAAAAGAAAGGATCAAGACCACATCCAGGGAATAATGATGTTGAGATCAAGCAGAGAAAGAGGAGCCATCCAAGAACACAGAGAAGGAGGTGGGTGGAGGGATGCCAGAGTGATGAGGTGTCATGAAAACCAATGGAAGACAGTGTTTTGAGAAAAACAAGTGACTGTGACCAGAATTGCTAAGAGGTTGCCTATGATACAGAGATATGATCACTGGATTTAGCAAGATAGAGATGATGAAAGGTGTTACAAAGAACAGTTTCAAAGGATTCACTGTGAAAGAAACCAGATTATAGTGGTATCCAGAGTCAACAAAAGGCAAAGTAGAGGTAGTAAATATAGATAACTCTCATGAATGTTGCTATAAAAGAAAAAGAGAAACAGAGTCCAATTTTTATACCTCTCCAATACTATCTGCTATTTATCTTCCAGTAACTTCCTCAATTTATTGATTTGATACTAGCAAACTCTCAGCACAGTTGTGAATTTATTTTTAACAGTTTTTCTGTCATTTCTATGGAATTTGGGGTAGAAGGATAGGTTAACATGTGTCCTCAGCCCATCATCTTACACTAGAAATCGATGTTACTTTGCATACGCTGTATCATTAAATCCCCTCCCATAGTCTTGTGAGGACACTATTACCATCCCTATGAAAGAGAGGCCCAGAGGGATAAAGAGCCTGAGCCCACCCACTAATCAGTTATACAGTTGTGATTCACACCCAAATTTGTTTGAATTTCAAAGCCAACCATTTTCACCTCACAGTCTAGACAGTATATGAAATGGTAATGCTATGTGACAGTGGCAAGCAATAGAAATTTAGGGTTTTAAAAACCCTATGCCTCTTATACTTGACTAATCTTAACTTCAATTTGTTTTTTGTTCTGGTTTCCTTACATTGATAAACTTCCCCTTCAATATTTTAGCTTTTTTTTTTTTTGGTTATGTTGGAAGGAAACAAGAAGAGCAGGATTATATCATGGAAAGATCATGGAGATGAACAGTCCCGAGTTCAAGTCCCAGCCCTAATTAGATCCAGAGAAATCCTTAAAAATTCACCCTATAGAGTGGCATTAGGGTTATTATTAACTTTAGCACCAATATATGGAAAGGCCTTCATGCTCAGGGGATATTCCTCCAATAGAGATATTTCTCAAGTATTCCTACAAAATATTTTCCTGGCTTACCTTCCCCTCACAGAATGCCTTTTGGTTTTTAATATCAAAACTTTGGAGAACAGGTATACCCTGAGCACCAGAGCAGCAGTGCTTCCTCATTCTTGTGCAGGAAAGCATTAGCACCACCCACACTGGGGGAGATCCACTAGCCCCACCATCCAGACTCCCAGTGGCACTGCCCTTCAAGGTTAGACTGCAATATTGGTAAGGTGTGGTATCTAGCTTGGTCTCACAGTGCAGAATTTTTGGGGAAACTTGAGGAGGTCTTGGCAGACTCTGGGAAAACTGAATTGTGTGGTTCTTACATGGAGCCATTCCCCCCCCCACCCCCACCCCGCACATCCATCTGGCTCAACATTTCACTACATGGTCCTCCCTTCACATGGCCAAATCTTAAGTCAGTTTGGGCCTGATGAATTCTGCCACTCTCACCCTGATAACTTCCTGAAACTGTGCCCCATCACAGTGATTGTGGCTGACCTTGGTGGGCCCTGAGACTATTGATGAGTGACAGCAGTTTGAATGTGAATGCGAATCAATCTGGTGAACGCCATTTGTTCCTACCTTGTTTTTCAATGAGAACTTACCTCACATAACTAGCTACCCACAGAGGCTCAGTAACTTGAGTCTAACAGGCAGCTAGCAGACAGAAGCAGATCTCAGGGAGCCTAAAGGCTTTTGCTGACCTGCCCCCAGGCTCAGTGCTGGTGAAAACTGGCCTGGGTGGCAGCTTGGCACTCCCCATGCACACCTGAACCCAACAGAGGCAGCCACAAACCACAGATTGCTTTATACTGTCAAAAATGTTATCTCAGAGTTGATCACAAACAACACCTAATATTGACTGGCACTGGAGTCTCTCACAATTTGCCCCAGAACCAACATAACCTGGTGGCAGAATCCCACAACATCAGAGCATAATCCAACTAGTTTCACAATCAGCATACCCAAAGGGAAATCTTGGTAGGATCCAGACCCAGTTGAGGTAAATTTTGCTTTGTGGGGTGAGCATCTCACACAGCAGCTCATACATTGCTGTCAGGGTTGATCCTACTAGCCAGTCTGAGGGTCAACCCCACCCACAAATAGGCTAACAGAAATTGAGACTTAACTACGCAGGAGGGATTACATAATACATACAACAAACATTCCTGGAGCATCTAGCTCAGGTGATCAGGGAGATTGTGGCTCTGAGCCCCACAAGACACCAACTATATAAGGCCATGAGACCAAGACTGGGAGTTGTGGCATATCTGCAAAATACACAGAAACAAATACAGAGAGGAGAGCCAAAATGGTGACACAAAGAAACATGACTCAAATGAAAGAACAGACAAAATCCCCAGAAAAAGAACTAAATGAAATGGAGGCAAGCAAACTACCACATACAGAGTTCAAAACAATGGTTTCAAGACTACTCAAGGAACTTAGGAAAAGAATAGATGAACTCAGTGAGATCTTAAACAAAAAGATAGTAAATGCAAAAAAAAAAAAAGGGGGGGGGGCATAGGGGCATAGAAATTATTTTAAAAGGACCAGTCAGAATTGAAGAATGCAATATCTGAAATGAAGAATATACTAGAAGGAATCAAAACAGGCTACATAAAGCAGAAAATTCCATTAGCAATTTGTATCCAAGGCAATAGAAAACATCCAATAAGAGCAGAGAAAATTTTTTGTTTAAATGAGGATAGTATAAAGAACCTATGGTACAACATCAACCATAACAACATCTGCATCATAGGGGTACCAGATGGAGAAGAGAAAGTGCAAGAGAAATAAAGGTTATAAACATTCCTAACCTGCTCAAGAAAAAAGACACACATGTCCAAGAAGTGCAGAATCCCAAACAAGATGAACTCAGACAGGACCACACCAAGACACATCATAATTTAAAACATAAAGGTTAAAGACAGAATTTTCAATCTAGCAAGAGAAAAAAAGTTACCTAAAATTAAGCTTCCATAGGATTATCAGCTGATTTCTCAACAGAAACTTTTTAGGACAGAAGGGATTGGCAAAATATTCAAAGTGATGAAAAGCAAGGCCAGCAATGAAGACTACTCTACCCAGCAAGGCTATCATTTATAATTGAAGAAGAAATAAAGAGCTTCTTAGATAATAGAACACTGAAGGAGTTCATTACCACCAAACCAGTATTACAAGAAATATTAAAAGGTCTTCTATAAGAAGAAGAAAGAAAAAAAGAGCAGCATAGTTATAAAGAATAAAATGGCAATAAATATCTATCAATAATCACTTTAGATGTAAATGGATTAAATACTCCAATTAAAGATTTAAGGTAGCTGAATGGATAAGAAAATAAGACTGTTTATAGGAGACCCACCTCAGAAAGAAAAACATAGCCTGAAAGTAAAGGGACGAGAAATGATATTTCATGCATATAGAAATGTAAATAAAAGCTGAGGTAGCAATACTTATATGAGACAAGGTAGACTTTAAAACAAAGGCTATATACCCCGCCTTTCCCCAGATGCCGCTAAGGTGCTTGGTTCTTCCGAGGAGGCTAAGACCACATTGGGGTGAGGCCCTCACTTCATCCAGCAACAAGCCCCATTCCTGGCAGTGCTCACCCAACACTCGTCCAACATTTGCCCAATGCCATGGCCTCCATCTCGGAGCTTGCCTGCATCTACTCGACGCTTAACCTGAACGACGATGAGGTGATGACAGTGATGGAGGATAAGATCAATGCTCTCATTAAGGCAGCTGGTGTAAATGTTGAGCCTTTCTGGCCAGGCTTGTTTGCAAAGGCTCTGGCCAATGTCAACATTGGGAGTCTCATCTGCAATGTAGGGGCTGGTGGACACACCCCAGCAGCTAGTGCTGCACCAGAACGAGGTCCTGTGCCCTCCACTGCTGCTGCCCCAGCTGAGGAAAAGAAAATGGAAGCAAAGAAAGAAGAATCTGAGGAACCTGATAATGACATGGGCTTTGGCCTTTTTGACTAAATCTCTTTTGTGACATTCAATAAGGAGCTGAGCTCTAAAAAATAAATAAATAAAATTTAAAAATAAAACAAAGGCTATAATAAGAGACAAAGGACATTATATAATGACAAAAGGATCATCTAATAACAGGATATAATCTTTCAAAACATTTATGAACCCAATATAAAAGCACCTAAATATAGATAGCAAACATAAAGGGTAAGATTGACAATGATACAGTCATAGTAGAGAATTTTAACACCTCTTTGACAACAATGTATAGATCTTCTAGACAGAAAATCAACAAGGACATAGTGGATTTCAATGACACACTACACCAGATAGATTTAATTGATATTATCAGAGTGTTACACCCCAAGCATCAGAGAATATATTCTTTTTAAGTGCATATGGGACATTTTCTATGATAGACCACATATTAGGACACAAAACAAGTCTCAATAAATTTAAGAAGGTTGAAATCATATCAAGCAAACATCTTCTTTGACCACAATGGTATAAAACCATTACAAAGAAAAATAAAAGCTGAAAACACACAATTACATAAAGGCTAAATAACATGTTACTAAACAATGAATGCGTTAACAATGAGATCAAGGAAATTATCAAAATTACCTTGAGACAAGTGAAAATGTACACACAAAAACACTAAATCTATGAGACATAGCAAAAGCAGTCATAAGAGGAAAATTCATAGCAATATAGGCCTAACTCAAGAAGCAAAAATAATCTCAAATAAACAATTTAAACTTACTCCTAAAGAAACCAGAAAAAAGAACAACAAAGACCAGAGTAGAGGAAAGGAAATAATAAAGATCAGAGTGGAAATCAATGAAACTGAATCTGAAAAATAACAATACAAAAGATCAATGAAACTGAGCTGGTTCTTTGAAAAGATAAATGAGATTGATAACCCTTTAACCAGACTCATCAAGAATCAAAGAGAGAGAACCCAAATAGGTAAAACTAGAAATGAAAGAGAAGTAACAAGTGACATCACAGAAATACAAAGGATTACGAGAAAATATTACAACTATATATGCCAACCACTTGGACAATCTAGAAAAACATTGATAAATTCCTAGAAACATACAACTGTCCAGTACTGAATCAAGAACAAACAAAATCAGAACAAATTAATCTAACTAATGAAATCAAAGTAGTCATCAAGAAAGTCCTGGCAAACAAAAGTTTTGGATTGGATGGCTTCATAGGTGAATTTTACCAAATATTTTTAAAAGAACACCTATCTTTCTTAATCTATTCCAAAAAATTCAACAGAATTGTTCATTTTATAAAGCCAGCATTACCCTCATTCCAAAACCAGGTAAAGGCACTAAAAAGAAATAAAATTATAGGCCAATATCCCTGATGAACATAGATGCAAAAATCCTCAACAAAATGTTAGCAAAAAGACCCTGGCTGGTGGCATAGTGGATATGGCACCAGCCTGCGAACCCAAAGGTCGCTGGTTGGGTTCCCAGACAGGGCACATAACCAGGTTGCGAGCCAGGTCTCTAGCCAGGTCCATAGCTGGAGGCAGGTGAAAGGCAACCATATATTGATGTCTCTCCCTCTCTGCCCTTCTCCCATCCCCTCTCTCTAAAAATAAAATCTTTTAAAAAAATGTTAGCAAAAAGAATGTTGCAGTACGTTAAAGGATCATACATCGTGATCAAGTGGAATTTATACCTAAGATACAGCATTGGTACAATATTCGCAAATCAACTAATGTGCAGACCACATAAGCAAAATGAAGGATAAAAACCACACGATCATATCAATAGATGCAAGAAAAGCATTTGATAAAAACTTTCAGCAAAGTGGGAATAGGGGCAACATATTTCAACATAATAAAGGCCATATATGACAAACCCACAGCCAACATCATATTCAATGGGGAGAAACTAAAAGCATTTTTCCCTTCAAATCAGGAACAAAGTAGGGACGTCTGCTTTCACCACTTATTCAACATAATACTGAAGTCCTAGCCACAGCAATCAGACAAGAAGAAATAAAAGGCATCTAAATTGTAAAGGGAAAAGTAAAGCCATCATTATTTGCAGATGGCATGATATTGTACATAAAGTAACCTAAAGGTTCCTTTACTGACAAAGAATTCAGTAAAGTAGCAGGACACAAAATAAATGTTTAGAAAATTTTATAGACCAATAAGAAACTATCAGAAAGGGAAACTAAGAAAACAATCACATTTACAATCACATTTTAAAAATACCTGGGAATAAATTTAACTAAGGACTGTACTCAGAAAATTAGAAGATACTAGAGAAATTGAAGAAGATACAAATAAATTGAAGCATACACTGTGTTGAGAAGCATTATTTTTTAACTAATAGAACTTTAGAAGTTTTGGTAAAGTATGCTGAACAAAGAGGACAAGCATTTCCATGCAGCTGGCACTGAAAGCTGTCACAGCACCATTTCATGCAGATAAACCATTAACACCATACTGATTATGGTACTTTAAGCTATATTTTAAGCATCTTAAATTCTAATGTGGTACTTTATTACTTCATGTAGGTAATTTACAATATTTAATTACATTAAGGAAATTGATTGGCAGGTGTATGCATTATATTTTTTCCACTTAAGATAATAGGAATTATTTCTCAGTTAACATGTCTATGCAGAATGTTTGATATTTAGGATCAAACAACTTCCCTTAAGTGGGGAGGATCTGAGAGAATCAGCATCATTTCTCTGTCTCCAGAGAGAAAAGGGCTGGTACATCAGCATCAAAGGAGGCTATTTCCAAGTGGGGGCCACACCAAAGCCCTTGTAGTCAATTCCTATCGCTCCATACCTTACAAGGGACAATTGCCATCCATTTGATCACCAAGGACCAGTCTCTTCTATGCTTACTGCTGCTCTCCACCTTGTGAGGCAGATCCCACCTCTCACTATAGAAATCAAAAGTTCCCCTGGTGGGTGGGTGAGGTAACTGACCTGGGTTGTCTCTTACAAGAAGAATTTGGGACAGCTCAGAAATTTACTCTGGCAATGGATAATGGTGATTATGATGGCAGGACATACAGTTTCTAGAGGCATCAAGGGCTCTGTTTCCAGCCAGCACCCACTGCCCAGTGTTGGGGTATCAGCAGTGGGCACTGCAACAGAGCAAATGTGTCTTCATTACGTGGGTCCTATGACAGGAGTTGGAGTGCTCTGCCTGGCTGTGCAACTTCCCAGCCAGGTGCCCCAGAGCTCCTAGAGCTGCCCAATGTCTTGTTAATAAATCCTCTCTCTGCTTAATGAGCCAGGATCAGCTGCTTTCACTTGCAACTAAGAGGAGAATCCTTTATGCCATGTTACCCCAAATTTGGCTTCTCAAACGTATATCAGGTATTCACTGTTCATGGCCAAAGGCCACTGTGGAGAGAATGACTTCCCAGTAGTCACACTCTGTGAATATCCCTTAACTTAAAGACCTGAGACCCCCATCTCCCCTTTTCCGACCTCAAGACTTGGGCCACCTTTCTAGCTTCATGAGCAAAATGCCCCAATGTGGATGTGTGTGCCTGCTCTGCACTTCATCTTGGCCCTGTAAAACAAATAGCTCTCATTCACCGCCCTTACTCACCACCCTCACTCACCACCAACCCCCTTCTCTCGGGACTCCTTAGAGTCTATGGTTTTCCACTTGCTTTGGGGCTGAGTGTGGGAAAGTAAGGAAGAGCACAAGGTTTAAACTCTTTCGGAAGCATCAGTAGGTTTGTGCCTTATTAACACTGGTTTGCTGTTGTCTGCCTGAAATCAGACCATGTCTGTCATCACCCTGGGCTGACAGAGGATGAATCAGATCTAGGGCATCCTCACAGCGGTTTTCCCAGCCACCCTGGGCACAGAACCTGGAGTGACTGAACAGACAAGCCAGGATGGTTTTCTAACCATGACACTGACAAATGCCAAAACCATACCACCTCCACACCCCACCGAATCTCCATGCTGTGGGTCTTTTCCTTCACGTATGACTGCGGAAGGCTCCCAGAAGGCTCCTCACACTAATTACATGTGTGGTCTATGAGGGAGGTTTGCTGACTTTGGAGCTTGGAGTAGGGCCAAGCTAGAGGGCCAGTGTCTATGCCTGCCCCACTCCCAGGTCCACCTTCTCATCTTTTCCAAAAAGGCCTTTCGTCACATGCCTTCCCCACTGTTGTACAATAACTGCCCCTGAGGTGTGGAAGGGCATTGATTTTGTGATCCCACTGGAAAAGTGAGGCCAGGAGGGCAAAGGGGACTTTGAATGTGGCACCATTACACCAACGCAAGGGCTGCTGATGCCAGTCCTGGAGATCCATCCACATCAGCTTTTGATGGCATTTTCCCCTGTGCCTGTTCTCTGATAGATAAGGCTCCCATTTCCTCCCTTCTATTCTTCCAATTGTAGGCTTTAAATGAAGCACCTTTTGGAAAAGCTGAGTTCTCCAGGATTCACCAAGACAAAGTTATGATCACTAGACTCTAGACCAACAAAAGGATGTTGCAACTTTGTTCTCTAAGAGGCAGCTTATTCTGCACACAAAGTTAGTATTGTTCTTTCACCATCTCCTGGACCACAGACCTGCTTCTCCTGGTGGGACTTTTCTACTCTAAAGCTGACGTCTTCCCACCCATGAGGCTGCTCTAAAAAAGGCCATACAGAAAACAGGAGCAAGGCCAGGAAAACATAACTCAGGTCAGACTGTGGGGCATGATCACCCCAGGCTAACTTAATCCATCTACCCTCAGCATTTTCTCCAGGGGTTGGAGATAAGGATGCGAAGCCCTGGAATGCTTTGGCCTTATTGTTTCTGATGCCAACACTTTCTCTTTCATGTCTCTTTCCCAACCAGAAACCATGGCATTTGAAAGCTATAGTATTTGAGATTCTTTTCAGCCTGTCATTTTATAGTCAAGGTGACCTTGCTTCTGACCCCTTGTGCAGGTAGAAGGCAGAGGTCCAGCAGGGACATGTTTTGAGGTACAATGTGGATAATACACTTCATATATGGGACACTATGGCCCATGTTAAAGCCCAGCATGTGGCATAGAAAAGGAAATGCAAGGTCCTGGCTGTTGGCTCAGTGGATTGATGACAGCCTATGAACCCAAAGGTCACTGGTTCGATTCCCAGTCAGGGCGCATAACCAGATTGCAAGCCAGGTCTCCAGTCAGTCCGTAGCTGGAAGCAGGTGAGAGGCAACCATACATTGATGTTTTGCTCCCTCTCTGCCTCCCTCCTTGCCCTTCTCTCTAAAAATAATGAATAAAATCTTTAAAATAAAAGAAGAAAGAAAGAAAATGGCTAGAAATATTCTCAAAGCTGACCCTGCAACTTTTCTGAATTCTTCCCACCACAAGCATAGCCAAGTGTCCAGAATAAATGAGGAATATATCAGTAGCCTATAGGTTTTTGAGTCCAACTCTGATGCTCATATGCCCCAACAAACACCCAAGCACCTTGATCTCCTCAGAGTTCTAGGGCTCTGACGTCAACAAGGGGCCTCAAAAGCAGTGAATTTCTTAGGAAAGTCTGAACCTGATTTAAACCATCTGGTCAGCTTCTGACAACATCTTTCTCAGCTTCCCTTACCCTGAGAAAACAAAAGGCCCTCATTTCTCTCCACTGTGAAGTAGCAAAAGTTCATTCTGCATCCACAATCCTTATCTCTCTCTAGACTCAGGCTCTCCTCTCCCATCAGGAGTAGACTCTAGAACAAATTAGACTCCATTGCTGGTGGTAGGAAATGCCAAGTAAGCCATGTCAAGTTGGGATCCATGAAAGTAGTGTCCTGGATGGGACATTACAAGAACCACCAGCCCCCATGGAGCCTGGAGGGGACACACAGATCACCTGTGTGGGAGGAGGGGATGTTAGGATGAAAAACACTTTCCCAAAGATGTCTGCATCCTAATCTCCAGAACCTGAGAATACCTCACATGGCACAGGGAGTTTGCAGATATGATTAAGTTAAGGGTCTTAAGTTGGAGAGAGTGTCCTAGTTTATCTGGGTGGGCTCAATTCAGTTATAAGGGTCTTTGTAAGAGGGAGGCAGGAGGGCCAGAGTGAATAGCAGCAGATAGATGTGACAAAGGGAGCAGAGGCTGGAGTGACGGCAGGAAAATGACACCCAGAAGGAATGCAGGGAACCAATCTCCAGAAGCCTCCAGAAGGAATGCAACCTTGCCAACACTTTGATTTTAAACTTCTGACTTCTGGAATGGCAATAAAATACATTTGCTTTGGTTTAAGCTACTAAGTTTTTGGTGAATCACTACAGCAGCAATAGAAAACCAATGCAAATAGCTAAGGTAAGAATTCATAGGACCAGAAGAGAAAGCTGGGCATGGTCTCCTCTGGTGCAGTCTCCCAGGTCACAGATCTAGCACTGGGTGAATCGATGACAGCAGGTAATAGGAAAACCCAATTCACCTTGCTTACATGAAAGGCAGTAGGCATCAACCAAGCTGGGTGGATTTGGTGACTTAGTTATGTTAATGAGGACAGTGGTTCTTCCCATCAGTCATTCTTCTAAGCTCACTGTTGTCTCAGTCAGAATATGGCTGCCCAAGTTCCAGATGTCACATCCAGGCACATCATTGCCAAGATTTAGGGAAGGAAACTTTCACGCTTGCATCTCTCATGGAGAGTGAGAGCAACTTTCTCAGAACAACCACCTACACCAGAGGACTGTTCCTCAATCTACCTCATTGGCCAGAATTGAACCATGCTTAAACCAATCCCTGGCAAGCAAGGTCAGAGCACTTGGATGGGTTTAGACCAATCAGGGACCTACCCTTGGAAGCCTGCCTCCCTGAAGCATTTGATTGTTGGAGGGAAAGAGAAGACCAAAACCAAACCAGGATTGTGTGGGCAAGGAAGAACGGGCAAATCCTCATTGGGTGGGCATCCACAAGTGTCTACTCCACTGGTGTGTGGCTGAGCCTCACAGAGAACCAGAAGTGTCTCTCCTTGTTACTCCACACAGCGCTGGAGCTTACATCGCCTAGATTTTATCCTTCATTCAAGGAGAAAGAAGCCTTGGTCAGGTAGTTCAGTTGGTTGAAGAATCATCCCATACTCTAAAAGGATGCAGGTTTACTCCCGGGTCATGGCACATACCTAGGTTGCAGATTCAATGCCCAGTCAGGGCACAGCAGGAACGCAACTGATTGATGTTTTTATCTCTCTCTTTCTCTCGCAAACCAATAACTATATACTTGGGTGAGGATTTAAAAAGAAAAAAGAAAAGGAGAAAGAGGGTTATTGACTGGTTTCAGTCACCTTGGATTGCACCCTCTGAGAAGCCACCCTGCCAAGCCACCTGGGACCTGAGCTCCCCATCACCTGGCCAATTGCCTTGACCCACAGTTGATAACATGATCCAGCCATCCAGGCCTCAGGTTACATCTTAGTAGCATTCTCCACCTACAGCTGCAGCTGAGATGAAGAATAATTGCAGCTACTTTCCTGAGAAGAGAGGCTCCTCACACTTCATGGATTTCTCCACTGACCTGTTTTGTCCCCACCCTCTTACCCCCCAGAGGCAAACAGACCCCTCTGTCTGCTCATGGCAGGCCATCAGGTCCCAGGTTCCTCTCTCTCTGGCCACACTGTGGGCTTTACTTTCCTGCAGCCACTAACACCTCACAAAAGACATCTCAGTATCTTGTCCCCAGAATAGAGGACTCTTGCACTCACCTCACTGTCTCCCTCACCCACCTTACTCTCCCTGTCCCAACCACAGGGTGGGAGAGAAGGGAGGTGTACAGAGAAAACAAACAAATGAACGAACTGGGGTGACAGGAATAAGAAAGGAAAACCAGCTAAATGTTATGTGGGTCCTGGGATGGAAAGAGGACATAACAGGAAAACTCGTGTAACCCAAATGAAGTATGTAGATAATAAGATGTATTGTTTCAGTGTTAATTTCTTAGCTTCAAGGGATGTACTATGGTTAGGTGCACTTTATGTATATTAACATTAGGTGAAGCAGGTAATGGGGACTCTCTGTACTATCTTTGCAACTCTTCCATAAATCTATATTATTGCAAAATGTAAAGTTTTTTTTTTTTTTTAAAGGAAAATAAGGACATGGACAACAGGTGGGATTGACTTTGGGGGGAATGGGTGGGTGGGGAGGACAGAGGGGAGCAAAAAGGGGATGGATGTAATACAACAACAATAAAATTAAATAAATAAATAAATAAAAAGGAAAATAAAATAGTGTCAGGCCCTGCAGGGTCCCCACTCTTTACACCCTCTGTGCTCCCCCTACCTGGGCCACTTCAAAATCCTCTGTCCAGGCCTCTATCCTAAGACCAACACTCACCAGAGGAAGAAGGAAGTTAGAGTTTTAAAACTGAGAATTTTCTGGCATATACAGTCCCTAGGGGTGATGGTAAGCATTTGGAAATGGCTGCTCAGGGACAGTAAGTGTGAGAACTTCTATCCTGAGGCATTTCTTACTTAAGCCTCCGCTGAAACTAGTCCCTCCACCGCTGTGGGAAGCCGGGCTCCCGGGCCTCTGGGTCAAGTTGTTCTGGCTGCATTTCCAGCCCCATCCTGAGGCCCAGCTCTGACCCAAGCTACAGCAGAGCCTCAACTGAAGAGCTGGACCTGCACCTTGCTGCCTGAGCAGCCTGCCTAGAGTCCAGACCCTCTGTGACCAGAGCCACCGCATTGAAATCAAAGGCCTAGTCACAAGACAAAGGACACTGCCATCCTTTTGCAGTGAAGACATCGGCCCCAGAGACATAGCATCACTTGCCCAAGCTCACCCACTGTGTGCTGACACGGCTGTGCCTCACTCATCTGTTTGCCCTCCTCCAATACCACCCAGAGAAAGTCCCTGCCGACGCATTTGTACCCAGAACCCTGATTCGCAATCTACATCCTGCTGTTGGCGCCTTCCTGCATCAGTACTTGCTGTATGTCTGTTTGGCTGTCTGCCAGCTGCTCTATGCCTTGTCCTTCCTGTTCCCACACATGTGGCCAGATTTACTGGTTGACGCAAGGGTCCCGTCTCCATCTGGTTGGACCCCTGGCTTCAGTTAACCTGCCCTCCCCCAGCCCCAACCCCAGCCCAATCAGTGATCAGAGACAGGACAAGGGGAAGGAGGGGAGGGGGAAGGCAGTGAAAAGAGAGGGGAGAAGCAGAAAAAAGGGCAGCCTCACTGCCAGGTGCCTGTAATGGACCCATGTGGGAGGGAAAGGATGGCGAGGACCCAGTGCGGTGCCTGGCATCCCAGGCCTCAGTGCACGGACCCATCTGCTATAGTCAGTAGCCTTCAGTGCATTTGCCCGTTGAACTTTCCTTATTTCCTGCTGTCCTTCAAGACTGGTGTCCTGGTTAGCTAGGAGCCATGACAGAGCCATGTTCTGCAGACCTGAAAGCTCAGGGAGTCATGGATATAGGTCCAGGACGACACTAGAATCTGGGAGCCAGCAGCATTGGTCTCAGAGAACTCCTGAGTGCTTTTATGCTCCTCATGTGTACTTTGCAAAAGGAAGTCCCATGCAAAGGTGCTGACTTTTCTTTGGTATTTACTTTGAATTTTATTAAAACTGGGATATTCTCCCTTTCCATTCACACTCCAGTCCAGAAAGATAAACACCCCAAGAAAGATTAGTAGCTTTGGAACATCAGCAGAAAGAACATTATAATTCAAAAGTTTTTTTTTATTTAAGTTATCATACTTTGTTCCCAAGGAATCTCTTTCCAAGTAACACAACATTAAAATAAATACATGATGAACAACCGCACTAAATGTTTGACATCATCGGACAAATGGGGAAAAAAAATTTAAAAACACTTTTTCATTTATTATATGTTAAACTCTACGGCCCCTACAACATTGGGGTAGCTGCTCAGATTTCTAAAGAATTAAACTGTGTGGATAAAATAACTGTAGATAAAAGGTGTGTCTCACAGCCCTTAATGAGAAGAGGCAGAGCCCTTGGGCTGAAGACATTTTGAGTGGCCAGTGCTTGGGGCTCATTTTCATTTCTTTTTATTTTATTTTATTTTATTTTATTTTATTTTATTGTTGTTGTATTAAAGAAGCCATTGGGTCCAAAAGGTTATACAGCAACCATTTTACACAAAGAATAATAAATTGTGACTATGTGACAAGACAAAGGAGCTTGGGTGAGGGCAGTAAATTATGAGGCAGTGACTCAGAAATATATGGGGGAAGCTAATGGAAGATAAGAGTTATTTTAGAGGGTTGGTTTGTACAGATCCATTTTGGCATCAACTCCCAGTCTCCAGAGATAAGGATGTTCTCTTCCTGGTATAGAGAGAGAACCTTTCTCAGAAGGTACTTTATGACCTGCCTTTAGGTAGAAAATGGGAGGTCAGAGAGCCCTTCCTGAATCTATTTCTCAAGTGTCTTCAGCTCAAAATAACCAACATGCCAAAGTAGCGTCTTTGGGGGTGGCATGTTCTGAACTCCTTCAGCTGGAACACCCTGCCCTCTATCCTCCCAGTTTTATCCACTCAAAGTTTCTGCCTTCATATCCCCGAGTAGATCTACTTCCTCCAGGAAGCCTTCCCTGACCTGACAAGACCGGGTGGGATTCCCTCCCCATGCCTCATGCCATGCACCTGCCCACACAGCATCCTAGTCCCGCGGTTCCCTTGTGAACCCTTGAGAATGGGACATGGCAATATTACCCAACAGCAAACTGGGGCAGAGCAGGACTTTGGTTACTATTTGTTGAGCTGTTAATCAAGTTTATTTTCATTTCAATGCTCAGACGATGTGTTTCTTTGCTTCAGGCTAGAAAGTCAGCTGCTAAGGAATTGTCCAACAGCAGATTTCTATGAAACTTGGCAAAGTGAATGGCTTCAGGGAAAAATAGGAAGATCTTCCCCTCTGTCTGTGGCTCTCAGGCTTTGCCCCCAGTTTCTCCTCTGCAGCCAATTACTGCCCTGAGAGACTTTTAAGAAGTAAAAATAATGCACAGTGGGTTGAGCTGAAACATTCCCAGTTTAGCAGGCTGGGACCCCCTCCTCATTCATTTGTAAGGCTATGGTTTAGTGAGTCGGTTCTTAAACTTAAGTTAAGGGCAGGTTCTAAGTTCCTAGATGATGGTAAGGTGAAAAGAGGGGTAGGTCCTCTTAGAGGAATTCCTGGCACACTCAGTTTGCCACACCCAGCATTCAGTAACACCTGCCAAATGGTAAACAGCTTGAGCAGGCCTTGTACTTTGACGGATGCCCAACAGATCCTTGCCCACAGTGTCGTCCTCCCTTACTTTACTGGAAGAAGAACCGGCAAAGCTCATTGATGAGGCAGTGAGAGAGGATTCCTGGTACAGTAACGTGAGAGCACTAAGGAGTCACAACATGTCTGTATTAAGGTAGTATTTAAAAGTTAAATGTCTTTTTAAAGGAAATCAGTATTTTTAAGTGAAATATGAACATTATTTTCTAAATCAAGTAGTACAAAAGGAAACCAGTGAGAATATGTCTCTTCCCAGCTAGAACCCTCCAAGATTCTAGCCCCTTCCTGTTCCTGACAAATATGTCATCTCATTTCCTTTTTATTTTTATTTTTAATGGAGCGTCTTTAACTAAATGTTAATTTTGTTTTGGTTAAATAATAAGTAAATAAATGTTAATTAATTAAACAATGTTAGATTTTTTAAATGTTCATTCTTGAAGTATATTAAAACATGATAAAGATTTTTAAAGTAAGGTTGACAAAAGACTGAAACAAAAATAGAAATGAATAGAAAAGTGGCAAAATGCTAACTGGGCTATAGGTAATTTTTTAAATTGTATACCTTTTTATATTTTATAAAAATTCTGGGGGGAGGGGGAAGGCAGAGGCAAGGAAGGGGAGCAGCTTAGACAAGAACCTAGTATAAAGGAACCATGGACATGGACAACAGGTGGGATTGACTTTGGGGGGAATGGGTGGGTGGGAGGGGGACAGAGGGGAGCAAAAAGGGGATGGATGTAATACAACAACAATAAAATTTTTTAAAAATTCTATAAAATGCATTGTTGTTATAGCACTAAAATCACTTTTATAAAAAATGTATTAACATATATACATATAAACTATACATACTTGTGTGTACAATTTGAAAAGTTTTGGCATCTATATGCATACACACATATAAAACCATCACCATAATCAAAACAAAGAATATACCTTCTTTGCTTTATCCCATTCACAAAAATTCACTCCAAAATGGATCAAAGGCCTAAATCTAAGAGCTTAAACCATAGTAACACTTAGAAGAAAGCATAGATAGAAATCTGCATGACCTTGGATTAGACGATAGTATCTTACATATGTTAACAAAACACAAGCAATGCAAAGAAAAAAAAATTGGACTTGATCAAAAGTAAAAATTTTCATGCTTCAAAGAACACTATAAGAATGTGATCTCAAGCTGTGCCACGCCCAGGAAGAGTGAATGCAGCCGAGAAGGGCTCAGAGATTTGTCCTATGTGCAGGAAATCTTTAGCCCCAGGCCCCTGCCTGCCTCTGTTGTCAACAGAGATGGAAACTTTGTTGACTAGTTCCACCCTGCCTCCCCTTTTTGCAGATAAAGATGGCTCCAAGAAGAGTAGTGATTTGGCTACAACCAGGCTAACCCACCCAGAAATTCCACATGATAGTGGAGCCACATCATCCACCAACAATCCAGAATTTGTGAAGAGTCTCTCCCAAGGTCAGTTGCTTCAGAATGAGCCATCAAACCCAGCAGAAGGCAACAAACAGAGGCATGAAAATGAGCAAAGAAGTAAACAAGGGGGGTGATCCAAAGGAAGAAAGAGGAAGAAACCTCTTCGAGACAGCAATACACCCAAGTCCCCCATTACAGGGTATGTTCGGCTCATGAAATGAGTGTCGAGAGCAGCTTCGAGCAAAGGGACCAGAAGTCCCATTTCCAGAAATCACAAAGATGTTAGGCAATGAATGGGGTAAACTGCCTCCTAAAGAAAAACAGTGCTACCTTGATGAAGCAGACAGAGATAAAGAGCATTACATGAAAGAACTGGAACAGTCTCAGAAGACTGAGGGCTACAAGGTCTTCAGCAGAAAAACCCAGGACCATCAGAAAGGCAAATCACAAAGGCAAGATGCAGCCAGACAGGCCATTCATGATCATGAGAATCCTTGCAGCCTTTTCTGGAAGCCCGTAGCAACACTTTATTTTTTTGTACTTGCTCCGTGCTGCTTCAAACTCCTAAGCTTGATCTTCAAATACTAGAAAAGCTCAGTATTATTCTACAGAAACATTTTAAAATCAAGAGCAATAAAAAGTTATTTGAACTCTTTACAATTCATCTGATGCTTCAGGAAATACAAAGGACAACACATCCAGAACATGCCGTTCTCTGTATTAACCTAAATTCAACTCTGTTTAATTTGGGTTTAACAAAATGCGATTCCCTAGCCTCCAACAAAAGTCATTAGACAGGCTTGTTCATATATAATATGTGCTTATATATAATGTGTTGCTTATTTGTAAGATTGTAAAAATCATCAAAGCAACTAAAAGTGTACCAAGTGAAGTTTCCAGCATCACTTATCATGACAAATAAAATAATTTTTTAACTTTAAAAGTAAAATCTATAGAAGCTCTGGAATTTGTGGAATGTTACAATTCAACCAAGATAGCACTACTGTGAAAACTAGAATTTTCAGAATTAATTTTGGTAGGATTATTTTTTTGTAAACCTGCTTTAGAAAAATTCCTAAAATTATGTGATTATGGAATAAAACTGGTGTTTATGTGGGAACAGGGTTCAAAAAAAAAAAAAAAGAAAAATGTGAAAAGACCTGCCTTGGCAGGTGTGGATTGGGCACTGGCCTGTGAACCAAAATTGCTGGTTCAGTTCCCGGTCAGGACACAAGCCTGGGTTTCAGGCCAGGACCCCAGCTGGGGGCACGTGGGAGGCAACCCATAAATGTTTCTCTCCCTCTCTTTTTCCCTTTCTTCCACCCTCTCTAAAAATAAATAAATAAAATATTTTTTTAAAGAAAATGCATAATTTATTTTTTTTAAAAGAAAAAAGCGAAAGACCCACTATTGAATAGGAGAAAATATTTGTAAAGCATATATTTCATAAGAAAATTTATTCAGGATATACCAAGAACTTGCACATTTCAACAAAAAAATAAGTCCAGTTTAATGACTTAAAAATAGGAAAAGGATTTGGAAAGATAGTTCTCCAAAGAAGATATACAAATATGGCCAATAAGCACACAAAAATGTGTTCCACAGTATTAGTGATTAGGGAACTAAGATACCACTTTATACCCACCAGGATGGTGGTAATGAAAAAGATGGACAAAAACATATGTTGGTGGGGGCAGGGTGGTGGCGGTGCTCCAACACAGTCTTTAGCTGTCTACTGGGTGGGCAGGCTCTGGGGTTTCCCCAGTGGAGCTAGCCAGGGTCAGCCCTCTGCGTGTTTTGCCCAGAGCACCCTGCATGAGCTATAAAGCAGTCTGAGATGCTGCTATCATTGCTGGGCTTAGAGATCCCCAGACAAAGCCAAGCTTTGAATCTAGGCTAGCTGCTGCTGCTAGTGCCAGTCTGGGGCCACTTAGCACAAGTACTAGGGGCTCAGTGAAGCCAGCTCTTGCTTGTTTAATAGGATTTAGGAAGTTGTGAAGGTTGAGCCAAGATCAGGCATTGATATGGAAAAGTCACTGTTAATAATTTGAGTGGAAAAAATAATAATAATTTGAGTGGGCCCAAAAGTGAGCAGATAAAATGCATTTTTATAAGTCACAGGGGAAATTCAAAAATGTTGACTGTAATCTTTGGGCAGTAGGATTATAGATGATTTTCATTTTCTTCATTATAGCTTTCTGTATTTTCTAAAACATTTCTGTCATAATAAGAACAAAAATTCTATGTTTAAAAATATGGTCCTAAAAAGAAAAAGAAAAAAAAAAAGGTCCTTTTTGTCCTGACCATGTGGCTTATTTGGTTGGACACCAAAAGGTACACCAAAAGGCTATGAGTTTGATCCCTGGTCAGGACACATACAGGAGGAAGAGATGTTTCTCTCTCACATCAATGTCTCTCTACCTCCCCGCAACTGCCTCTCTACAATCAGTTTAAAAAATATATCCTCAGGTGTGGATTAAATACATATATTTATTTCTTCTTGAACAGCCACTAAGGTCCCTGTGCTAAGGCCCTCACCCACACAGCCCATGGACACCATCTCTCCAGGATCCAACACTCCCATCCATAGGGCATCTGCTTCAGGGAATACAGTACCCCACCCTCCCAACTCCCTGTGGCCCCTCCCTCTCAAGCTTTAGCCCCATGGAGGAGCCAGCTAGCTGCCTCCAGCCTGAGCCCACTGTGAAGATTGTCTCAGAAAGCTCTTGAGGAAGTCCAGGCAGACTCAGGGAGTGGCAGAGACTGAGTTGCATGCCTCTAGGGCAAGGGCCATTTTTCGTTGCACACTGGTGCCACCATTTTTATGTAGAGCCCTCTCTCACAGGGCTAAATCTAAATCCTTGGTCTGCTTTTGCCTGAGGAATTCTGTTGGTGATCCTAATGTTGCCTTGACACCCCTCCCACCACAAAGGTCCTAAGAACCCCAGTGGGTGACTGCTTCCCTTGATGTAACCTAAGAATTTTGCTTAGTGACCTCAGACCCAGCACTGAATTTGTGTCAACAAGGTAAACAACACTCATCCCTATCTGGTGACTCACTTAGAACCTATCTCATACAAGCCACATACTGCCAGGGGCTCTTTCAGTAACTGAGCCTAACAGGCAGCCAGCAGAAAGAGGCAGATTTCAGAAAGCCCTGGGCCTTTTGCTGACCTGCTTCAGGCTCGGTGCTGATGGAAGTGTCATTGGAAGCAGTTTGACCCCACACACCTAGGTTCAGAGGAGGAAGTCAGAATCTATGGATTGCCTTATAGATCCAAACAGGGAGCCCAGGGCCTGTCACAGGCAGTGCCTAACATTGGGCTGCATCAGAACCCTTCCCAAAAGCTTTCAGAGCCAACATACTAATTGGCAAGCCTCTCATCACATCAGAGTACAACCCAATTAACTACACAAGTGACACACATAAACAAAGATCTTGGCAAGCACCGGACCCTGCTGGGAAAAATGCCACTTTCTGGGAGTCAGCTGCCACACAGCACAGCTGCCACTCATACACTGTGGTCCAGGCCAACTGTCAGAGTCAGCCTGAGAGTCAACCCCACCTACAGAGAAGCCAACAGTAATTAAGACTTAGGTATAATAGGAGGGCTCACATAACCCACACAACAGACATTCCTGGAGTACCTAGCTCAGGTGATCAGGAAGATCACATCACTCAGCCTCACAAGACACCTACTACATAAGACCAGTATATCAAGACTGGGAGACATAGTAAATCTACCTAATACACAGGTACTAATATAGAGAGGCAGCCAAATGGGAAGAGAAACATGCTTCAAATGAAAGAATAGGCAAAATGCCCAGAAAAAGAAGTGAAATGGAAGCAAGCAAGCTAAGAGAGTGTAAAACAATGGTTTTAAAATACTCCAGAAACTTAGGAAAAGAATGGATGAACTCAGTAACAACTAAAACAAAGAGAAAATAAACATTAAAAAGGACATAGAACCAAGGAAATTGTGGACTTAAATAACAAACTAGACCATATAGATATAATTTATATTTTCAGAGCTTTTCACCCAAAGCAATAGAGTAGACATCTTTTTCAAATGCACATGGAACATTTCCTAGGATAGGCCACATATTAGGACACAAACCAAGTCTCAATAAATTTAAGAAGACTGAAATCATATCAAGCAAGCATCTTCGCCAACCATAACGGTATGAAATTAGCGATCAATTGGAAGAAAAAAACTATAAAATACACAGATACATGGAAGCTAAATAACATGTAACTAAACCATGAACAGGTTAATAATGAGATCAAATAAGAAATCAAAAATTACTTTGAGACAAATAAAAATCAAAACAAAGCACAAAATCTACAGAACACAACAAAAGCAGTCCCAAGAGAGAAATTCATAGCATTACAGACCTATCTCAAGAAACCAGAAAAATCTCAAATAAACAATCTAACCTCTCTTTCCCATGTGAGGATACAGCAAAAAGATGTCTGCAAGCCAGGGAAAGAAAGAAAACTGACCATGCTGAAACCCTGATTGCAGACATCCAGCCTCCAGATGGCTGTACAAAAACAGACCGACCCAGCTGACCCTGCTGGATGTGGCTCCAGATTCCCCTGTTTTAAGTAGTTTCTTAGCTACAGTGAGACAGAAAATGCAGTTTTCTGCTCATCTCTCTGCCCCAACAATGTACCTGCCCAGAGAGTGGAACTGTTTCTAGATTCAGCCATGGAAGATCCTTCCTGGATGAGGAAGTGCCTCTGAGACCCAGGAAGAAAGAGCCACTCTTCCATTCAAGGCAAGACTTCCTGACAGGCAATAACCTGCTCAGCCCAGATACATGCCAGCCAGGCCAGCCAGAACAAGCACTTCTTGAACCAGGACCAGGGTCAGGCTCCTTAACTCACTGGGCAGTGAACCTGAGTTCTAAAGCCGAACCTTGCTTTTGATTTAAGACAAGCCCTAAAGAGGCAAGTCATTTTACAAGTGGGACTGAAGAGAAGTCATTATTCTTGCTGAACTACATGACTACCTCAGTGATACAAAAACTTTAAGAAATACCAGTCTCCAAAATGGGGAGCAAACACCTGGGGAAGTTAAAAGGCATTTGTTGGGATACAGAGGGAAAATATTACAACTAAGTAAATTTCAAGAACTGGTGAACACCAGAAAGATGTAAATTTACTAGTTGACTTTCAACAACAATCCCTGCATACCTGGGGGATGAGATTAAAAATAAGGATCTTGTTTTGGTAATGCAGCCAAAACTCACTTTTTCCATTTCCATCTCTATATCTGGTGAGAAAGCTTTACCCACAACAGTGTGGTAGCCACTATTGCCATTTTCCAGGTTTTTTCTTGTGTTCCCTTTTCCAAGCAAAGAGTGGAATTGTAACCTCCTGATCACCTTGGGTCAGGTTCAACCATGTGACTAACTCTGACCAATTAAGCGAGCAGAAGTGCTGGCACACTTCCAGGTGGAAATTTTCAAAGGCCATGCACAACTCAAATTGTCTTTTGCCTATGGCACAATAGTTGATGACATTCAAAACAGTGACAGCTCTCATCAGCCTGGGACCTGACTACTCTCCCAAACCATGATGGAGCCATAACTTAATATAAGAGAACGATAAACATACTGAGTTTTCATTGTAGCTGAGATTTGGGGGTTCTTTGCTACAACGTAATGAATCCATTTATGTTGACTAGACAAATGAAGGATCAAAATGACAAAAATTTAGGACCAGAACTTTAGCTCACTAATTCCAAAATGTTGAAACATGATCATACACATCATATTGAAAATTAGAGTGATACCAAAATTACTTAAGTTAGTTTCATTAATTAGAATGAAAATCTTTGTATAATTAATAATCAATTAGTTAAACTGTGTATTATTTGGCATTTTTAAAATATAACCTTACACCAAAAGAAACTAGAAAAAGAACAACAAAGCTCAAAGTGAGTAGACAGGAAATAATAAATATCAGAGCAGAAATAAATAAAATACAGTATAAAAGATCACTGAAACCAAAGCTGGTTCTTTTGAAAGATAAATGAGATTGATAAACCTTTAACCAAATTCATCAAGAATCAAAGAAAGAAGACCCAAATAAATAAAATAAGAAATGAGAGAGGAGAAATAAAAATGGACACCACAGAAGCACAAATAATTATGAGAAAATATTATGAATAAAATGGATACATTCCTAGAAATATATACTCTTCCAAAACTAAATCAAGAAGCAATAGAAAATTTGAACAGACTGATTACAATTAATGAAATTGAAGCAGTAATCAAAAGACTTCCAACAAACAAAAAAGACTGGATGGCTTTACAGGTGAATTTTACCAACATTCAAAGAAGAACTAACATCTATCCTTCTCAAACTATTCCAAAAAATTTAAGAGATAGCTCCCTAGCTCATCTTAGGAGGACAGCATTAACCTTGTTCCAAAACCAGATAAAGACACTACAAAGAAAGAAAATTATAGCCCAATATTCTTGATAAACATAAATGCAAAAATCCTAAACCAAATATTAACAAACAGCAGTCAGCAATACATTAAAAAGATCATATACCATGATCAAGTGGGATGCAACATTGGTATAATATTCACAAATCAATTAACATGATACACCACATAAATAACATAAAGGATAAAAATCATATGATCATATCAGTAGATGCAGAAAAAGCATTTTAAAATAACCCAGCACCCATTTATGACTTTTTTTTTTTAAACCTCAGCAAAGTGATATAGAGGTAACACACCTCAACATAATAAAGGCCGTACATAACAAATCCACAGACAACATCATGCTCAATAGGGAAAGGCTAAAAATGTTTCTCTTTGAGGCTCTGGCTGGTAGCACAGTGGATAAGGCGCCAGCCTGCAAAACCCAAGTGTCTCTGGTTCAATTTCAGTCAGGGCACATAACCAGGTTGCAAGCCAGGTTTTCAGCCAGGTCCGTGGCTGCAGGCAGGTGAAAAGGCAACCATGCATTGTTTCTCTCTCTCTCTACCTCTCTCCCTTCCTCTCTCTCTGGAAATAATAAACAAAATCTTTAAAAATAACAAATAACAATAATAAAAGTGTTTCTCTTCAAATTAGGGCCCAGGCTTAGATGTCCACTTTCACCACTTTTATTCAACATAGTACTAAAAGTCCTAGCCACAGCAACCAGACAAGAAGAAGAAATAAAAAGCATACGTATTGGAAAGTAACAAGTAAAACTGTCATTATTTGCAGATGCCATGATACTGTGTATAAAGAATCCTAAAGATTCCACAAAAAACTAGAACTGATAAATGAATTCAGTAAAGTAGCAGGATACAAAAGAAATATTCAGAAATGGTGCCATTTTTATAGACCAAAAATAAACTGAACTATCAAAAAGGGAAATTAAGAAAATAATCCCATTTCTAATTGTATCAAAAATAAGTAAATAAAATAACTAAGAATAAATTCAACCAATAAGGTAAAAGACCTGTACTCAAAAAGCTATAAGGCACTGAAGAAAATAATTAAAGAAGATACAAATAAATGGAAGCATATATATGCTTATACATAGGAAGAATTAACATTATTAAAATGTTCATATTACCCAAAGCAATCTATAGATTACATGCAATTCCTGCATAAGTGCAAATAGCACCTTTCATAAAACTAGAAAGATAATTGAAAATTTCATATGGAATCACAAAAGACTCTGAATAGTCACAACAATCTTCAGAAAGAAACATAAGTTGGTGGTATTACACTACTTGATATAAAACTATACAAGGCTATAGTAATCAATCAACATGGTACTGGCATTAAAAACAGACATATAAATAAATAAAACAAAATACAGAGTCCAGAAATAAACTTACACCTATGTAGTCAATTAATATTTGACAAAGAAAATAAAAACATACAATGGATGAAGACAGACCGTTCAATAAACAATGCTGGGAAAGTTGAACAATGTGCAATAACAGATACATGTAAAAATTGAAACTAGACCACTTACTTACACCATATACAGGAATAAACTAAAAATGGATTAAAGGGCTTCTAGCCAAGATGGAAGCATAGGTAGATATGCTGCATCTCCCCCCTCAATTAAGAAGGAATACAACTACCCTGAAACTAGAGACAACCAGAAATTCCAGAAAACCAAGCTGCATGGAAGTTTAACAAACAAAGATATAAAAAAGAAATATTCATCCAGACAGGTAGGAGAAAGGATCCAGGACAGAGAGGATGCGGTTTGGTGGCGAGGTCTGGAGGTGCAGCAGCTGCAGCAGGACAACAGCTGTGGCTGGCCCGCAGGAAGCACAATCACGCATTGAAAAAAAAAAAAAAGTGCTCTGGGCACCAGACCAAACTGTGAGGCTTATGGTTCCAGCACTGGTGGGAAAATAAAGCCACATTGCTTTGACTGTGAAAACCAGTGAGAATTGGGGCAGAGGAAGAAACTGCCAGTCTCTCAACAGAGTCCACTTGTATAGAGGTCCCCACAGTCGTGAAGCATCCACAGACCTGCCCGCTCTGGGAACCACAGCCAGGGCAGCAGCTAGAGAGGTGCCAGGTCCATATGGGAAGTGAGAGAGATACTTGGAAAAGAAGTGAATGCTGAGCAAGCAGTGTTGTTCCCTCTCAGACCCTTCCTTGACATACAATGCCACAATGAGGTGAAATGGGTCATCTATACTGATGAATACCTAACATTCCACCCCTTATAACATAACAGGAGCAATAGCTCTACCTAAGATACAGAGGCTAACATGGGAACTTGTCAAGTTGAGGAGACAGAGAAGTGTGGCCTACTGGAACAGATGAAGGTTCCAGTGGAAAAACTAAGTAATGAAGAGATAGCCAACCTAATAGATGCAGAGTTCAAAACGCTGGCAATAAAGATGTTCACAGACTTCACAGATATGCTTGGGTATGGCAAATGCAGAAGGGAGAAGTGAAGGCTATGCTAAGTGAAATTCCATATGAAATCAATGGCAAAGGGAAAGAAATCAGGGTTCAAGTCAATGATTTGGAACATACGGAAGAAATAAACAGTCAACTAGTACAGAATGAGGAAATAGTAATTGAAAAAAACAAGGAGAGGCTTAAGAACCTGGCATGACTTTAAATGTACCAACATCTGAATCATACAGGATGCCAGAAGGAGAAGAAGAAGAGCAAGAAATTAAAAACTTGTACGAAAAATGAATGAAGAAAAACTTGCCAAATTTGATAAAGAAAATAGAAATAGACATACAAGTCCAGGAAGCACAGAGAGCCCCAAACAAGATAGACCTAAAGAGTAGGTATCAAGATACATTATAATTAAAATGCCAAAGGTTGACTATAAAGAGAGAATCCTAAAGCAGCAAGAGAAAAGAAGACAGCAACGTACAAAGGGGTTCTTATAAGACTATCAGCTGATTTCTCAACAGAAATTTTGCAGGCAAGAGGGACTGACAAGAAGTATTCAAAGTGATGAAAAGCAAGGATCTATAACCAAGATTTACTTTATCCAGCAAAACTATCATTTAGAATGGAAGGGCAGATTAAGTGCATCCCAGACAAGGTAAAGCTAAAGGAGTACATCATCTTCAAGCCATTATTACATAAAATGTTAAAGGGACTTATTTAAGAAAAAGATCAAAGCTATGAACACTAAAATGACAACAAACTCACAACATCAACAACAGAATCTTAAAAAATTAAAACAAAAACAAACTAAGCAAACAACCAGAATAGGATCAGAATCATAGGCATGGAGATCATTGGGAGGGTTATCAGCTAGGAGGGGAAAGGGGGAGAAATGGGGAAATAGTGCATGGATTAGGAAACATAATTGGTAGATACAGGATAGCAGAAGGAAGTTAAGAATAATATAGGAAAGGGTGAAATGACCCATGGATATGAATTAAAGGGGGAGGATTGCAGGAGGGAAATGGAGTCATGGGTGGAGGGGAGAAAAGAAAAAAGAAATTGGGACAACTGTAACAGAATAATCAATAAAAGATACTTAAAAATGGATTAAAGACTTAAATGTAAGACTTAAAACCATCAAACTTCTAGAAGAAAATATAAGCATATGTTTAGCAATTTTTTTTTCTGAAATATCTCTTTGGGTAAGGAAAAAAAAGAAAAAAAATCAAATGAAACTACATCAAACTAAAAAAGTTTTACACAGCAGAAGCAACAATCATCAAAATTAAAAGACAACCTACTGAATAAAAAATTATATTTGCCAATGATACATCCAATAAGGGATTAATATCCAAAAACTATAAGAAAATTTTACAACTCAACACACACACACACACACACAAACACACACACACACAAAACCCAAATAATCCAATTAAGAAATGGGCAGAGGACCTGCATCTCTCCAAAGATGTCCAGTAAACATTGAAAAGTTGCTCAACATCAGTAATCATAAGATAAATGCAAACTAAAACCACAATGAGATATAACCTCACATCTGTCAGAATGACTATCATCAATAAATTCACAAAGAAATGTTGGTGAGGATGTGGAGAAAAGGGAAAACCCATGTGCATTTTTGGTGGGAATGTAGACTGGGACAGCCACGGTGGAAAACAGCATGGATTTTTTAAAAAAAATTTTAACATTAAAAATGTAACTAACTGCCAATAGTATTTGAGATTTTGCTCCCTAGTCATATGTCACCAGTTTGGACTTAAATAAACTCATAAAAATTCTCTAATAAAATAAAATAAAATGGAACTGCTCTCTAACCCAGTGATTCCACTTCTGGGATATATCCAAAGAAACCCAAAATACTAATTCGAAAGAATATATGCACTCTTATGTTCATTACAGTGTTATTTACAATAGCCAAGATATGGAAGTAACCCAAGTACACATCAATAAAAGAGAAAAGAGTAGACAGATATCCAATGGAATATTACTTGGCCACAAAAAAGAATGAAATCTTAGCTTTGCAACAACAGGAATGGACATAGAGGGTGAAATAAGTGAAATTAGTCAGTCGAGAAAAAGAATATTATATGATTTTACTTATTGTGGAACCTAAAGAACAAAATTAATAAACAAAAATGAAACAAACTTATAGATACAAAGAACAGACTGAGGTTGTGGGTGTGCAGTTTGAGTTATTTGGTGAAAAAAGGTGAAGAGATTAAGCAGTACAAATTGGTAATTATAAAATAGTAATGAGGATATGAAATATAGCATAGGGAATACAGTCCATAATACTGTAATAAATACATATGGTGCCAAGTAGTTATTGGAAATATTGGGGGATGCATTTTGTGAAATGTATGATTGTCTGACCATTACGCTACACATCTGAAGCTAATACAAAATAACATTGAATTAAACTGTAACGATATATCTATATGGTCCTTCTTGAAAGCAGGAAGATGAACTTGAAGACAAGGCATTCTTTCTAGTCTTATGGTTCATATGGAGTCTCCACAGCCTCACATTTCAGACTGTGCAAATTCTAGGCACATGCAAAAATTCCTCCCAAGGAGTCACAGTTTACCTCATAAGAACTTCAGACTCTAAAGCTTTCATCTGAAGCTATAATGGAGTCATTCACTTAAAACATCTCCCTCAATGTGCAGTAACAGATACTTATTGTAGAATGATTACTGTCTCCTAACTCCTCCCTTTTCTATGCCTGCCCCAGCCCTCCCCAGAATTTGGAGATGCCCTTCTAAACTTGGGAATATCTAGACTCCAGCAGCTATTCCAACTAACATTTGTAAAATCCTTCTGCTTTTAAATTCAGCAAAGAAAAAATTGGAGTGCTTCATAAGGAACTTCTACTAATGTACCAGTCAGCTATTACTACATAACCATAGAATGTCAATGGCACAAAAATAAGCATGCATTTCACTCATGCATTTGTGTACTGACTGGAGCCAATCTGATACAGGCTGGGCAGCTTGAAGCTGCAAGTTGGAACCAGGTCTGCTCTATGTGTCTCTTATCTTTTTTAGATCAGTGGGCTAGCTTGGCATGTTCTCATGGTGATGGCAAATTCATGAAAAAATAAGCCCAACCATGCATGTACATGTCAAGTCCCTATTTGTAGATCTGTTAACAGCCCATTCACCAAAACGAGTCAAAGGGCCCAAGGTCAGGAACAAATCAACTCTATTTCTAGTGGAAGAAATGGAGAATCACATGGAAAAGGGCATGAATACAGAGAGGAGCATAGAAGGTAGAAATTAATTTACCAGGAGTAGATTCCCTAGTCAAAATCTAATCATGGATAGTTTCTATTCCTAGCTACTCTCTCAACACCTCTGTTGAAACCCAACCCCCAAATCTCCAATATTCAGTCCTGAAGCATTTCTCATACCCATCTCCTCCAGAAGATAGAAGACCCAGAGACCCAGCCTGGACTGTCAGTGGGTTAATGGGTATCATCCTAGGAAAGAAATAGAAACTTTGGCTTTTCCTCTATTATGGGAATACCAGAGGCCTCTCCCAACCCTCTAAGACCATCCAGTCTGCCCTGCATTCCAAAGCTCCTTAATAGTGATGAGGGAACAGGTCTAAAGAGTCATTTCTCCAATCTTTCCTGGAGATAGAAGGCTGAGGCTAAGCTATGTGTCATTAAGTTCCTTCAAAATGGGAGATTCGGGAATTCCGTCATCACTAACAGGACAATCATGCATCTGAGACGCTTAAAAGAACATGTGTTAATGATATTAGAATATGCACAATGCAGCCTGAAAATTTCTCCCTCACCCTCCTCACCTTCACCAGTTGCCTCTCCTACCCATTTCCCCCTCTCCCTCCCACTCTCCGCCTTCTTTCTGTCAGGCGCATTTCCAGAGCTGAGTCACATCTTCAACAAAGGCCCTGAAGCAGCCTAAGCACACAGCTTGTGGGGCCCAGAGATGCACCTTAGTAATGATTTGCATTCCCACATCACACTTGTGTCACTCACAAAATCAGCAGTTTCATCTTCTGCTATGAAACATGGTGCTTAAGCATGCTGGACTTTGGGGTCAGAAAGACCTAAATGAAAACCGGTCTCCTCCTCTCACTTACTATGTGACCTTAGGCAAATTGCTGAACGCCTCAGGTTCCTCAAGGGTAAAATGGAAACCGTAACAGTAGCTACCTCACAGGATTATTGTGTGGATATTGTAAGATAAAATATGAAAGTGCTTTGTATGGTGCCTGCCAAATAGTAAAAGCTCAATAAAGCGGAACTAACAAAATTTAATGTGGAAATTATAAACCTTCACTGGGAAGACACCCAATCTTTGTGAACTCCAAGGAGCAGGCACCCTGCATCATGCATCTCATGTCCACCGTATCTGAAACACTCAAAAGGCTGGGCTCTCCCTTGAAAGTAGAAGGAAAGCATTTGGGCTACTTTGGAGTTAAACACTCCTGGGTACACAAATGTTATAAGGGGGATTTTTGTGGTTTGAACAATAACATGCAAAAACGCAGGTGTCTGTGGCCAGCAAATGTCAATATGAAACAATGATCACCCAGCAACGAGGAGGAACACCTGTTGGTGTCGGTTAGAGGCCATCACATGACACAAACCAGCTCTTTGCTCTGCCTCATTGGGTGGATAAGCAAACTTGTACATGTGACTGGTTAAGATACTTAGTTGTCATCACAACACTTTCTAAATAAATTGGGCCTTGTTTTGGTAAATACAATATATTTCCTAGGACCATTGATTCAATTTGATAAATATTTTTGGAGTGTTTACACAATGGCAGATGTTCTGGGTATTTAAAAATCAGAAAGAAAGAAATTAAGCATTTTGTGTGTGTGTGTGTGTTTGCAATGATAAACAACCTTATTTATAACTCCCTGTTTTGTGTGGCTAAAAGTAAAGGGGTAAAATTGTAAATATTAATGTTTCATTTTAAGAAAAGCAAGGCATTTCAGTGGTCTAAGATAACAGAAACGTATTCCTCACTCCTGTACTACCAATGTGATGTTCCTGGTCGGCATATGCTTCCTTTCACACAGCGATCCAGGTATCCGGGCTCCCTCTACCTCGTAAACCTGTCACCCCTGCGGCCTTGAAGTCCTGTGCAACCAACACAGAGGGAGAGAATATGGAGAAAACCCACCCACTTCTTAAAAGCCCTCTCCCAGAAGCAACACACATTGTTCTATTCACATTCCACTGGAAAGAATTCATCATATAGGCACTCCTGGATACAAAAAAAAAAAAGGCAGAGAAATGTAATTCTTGTTTCTGTTGAGACAGCGACAATTCCACATTGAATAAATTGTCAGTAAATTACTAGCTCCCTGCATGTATGCATGTTTTTTTTAACTTATTTTATTTTATTTTATTTATTATTTTTAGAGAAAGGGGAAGGGAGAGAGGAAGAAAGGGAGAGAAGCATCAGTGTAAGGCAGCCTTTCATCTGCCTCCAGCTACAGACCTGGCTGGAGACCTGGCTTGCAACCTGGCTATGTGCCCTGGCTGGGAATCAAAACAGCAACCTTTGGGTTCGAAGGCTGGTGCCTTATCCACTGTGCCACCAGCCAAGGCTTCATGGATGCATGTTGATACATCATTATACAGTATTTCTTTTTGCCTATTTCCCCCACTCTGACATAAGCACCAAAAGAGCAGGAATCTGTTTTGTTCACTGTGGGATCCCCCAGTTGGTGATGATGCCTGAACTGAACCTTGAAGGAGATACCCCAGTACAGAGGTTAGAGAAAAGCAGGCCATGCCAAAGGGTTGGATGGCATGTAAAAAGGCAGGAAGTATCATATCAGGATGTGGTGTTTTCAGAGAGCTGCAGCTACCTACTCTGACAAGGAGGAAGAGTGGGGTCTGGGCCAGGGCATGGCAGGAGCCTGGGGACAGGCCCCAGGCTAAGGAGTTGAAATCTATCCTGAAGTATCACACAACCCAGAAATTCCACTCCTAGGCATAGAAGCAATAGAAATAAAAACATATATTCACACCAAAGTCTGTACACAAATGTTCATAGCAGCTTTATTCATAATATCCAAAAAGTAGAGACAAACAAAATGTCCATCAGTAAATGAACGGATAAACAAAATGTGGTAAATCTATACAGTGAAATATCATTCAGTCATAGAAAGGAATGAAGTACTTGCTGATTCATGCTACAACTTGGATGAACCTTGAAAGCATGAAGGCAGACACAAAAGACCAGATATTGTCTGATTCCATTTCTATAAATTGTGCAGAATAAACAAATCCAAAGTGACTAAAGTGGATTAGCGGTTGCCAGGAATTAGAAGAAAAGGCTGAGCCCTGGTTGATGGCACAGTGCATAAGGCGCCGGCCTGAGAACCCAAAGGTTGCTGGTTCGATTCCCAGCCAGGGCACATAACCAGGTTGCAAGCCAGGTCTCCAGCCAGGTCCTTAGCTAGAGGCAGGTGAAAGGCAATTGAACATTGATGTTTCTCTCCCTCTCTGCCTCCCTCCCTTCCCCTCTCTCCAAAAATAATAAATAAAATATTTTAAAAAACAAAAAAAAAAAAAAAGAAAGAAAAGGGAATTGGGATTGAGTACTAGTGGGTAAAGGGTTTCTTTGTGGGGAGATGGCAATGTTCTGGAATTAGATAGTAGTGATGGTTGCACAACCTTGTGAATACATTCAAGACAACAGAACTGTACATTTTAAAAAGTCTAACTCTGCAGTATGTGAATTATATCCCAATAAAGCTGTTATTTTAAACATTTAAGACAATGAGGAAGCACGAAGGGTTTTAAGCAGGTGGTGATGATGTGATGGGATACCACACCGGTGGTTATGTCGGCAGCAGTTTGAAGCAGATGGGGAACAGAACATGGAGACTGGTATCCCCAGTGAACTGAAGAAAGGAGCTGAGCTAAGGAATGAAGTTAGCACTGGGCCAAAGGATAGAAAAAAGTAGAGAAGGCACAGTACCAGCTTTGCAGCTCACCCTGTAAAACCACATTCTACTAAGCTGTACAAGCAATACTTACATAGAGCACAAGAGGTTCCAGGCCTGCTCCAACCCTGCTTCATACATTTGAGGAGCTGGAGCACAAGAATTTACCTCCAGGGAGTTTGTCTTTTCAGCACCAAAATGCGAGCAAGTCTGCAGGGTTCTGGGCTGATCTAGGCTGTGCAACGTTGGCGGCTGGCTTTATAATTGGCATTTGGTCATTTTTCCTTTTAAATATTAATAAATGAATGCACACATTGAAAACCAATTTGTACATCTTTAGAACGTCTCCTGCTGAAGCAAAGGGTGATGTTTTGTAAATTGGTAGATAGGTAACACAGGCAATGCATTTGGTACCTGCCAAATTTAATGCCCTGCCCTGTACCAAACTCTATAAACTCAGCTTGGTTTCACAGATACCTACAGCATGCCAGGGACCAAGGGATATACAGTGGGTAGGAAAGTGGTCTAGGTTCCTAAGGAACTCACAGGCTGGTGGGATGAATGATTCTGAGTCAGATGAGAGTGAGGTTAAGGAACTGCAATGCTGGAGGGGCACATGTGTCCAACCTGGGGGCATGCGGAGAGCACACCAAGGCCTCCTGCATGGGCAACTTCCAGTCCAGGTGGACCCCACCTTCTGGGAGCCCGGAGGCTGGCCTTGCGGTCATCAGCTCCTGAAACAACTTTTGGGGGGATGAAGGAACCCAGGGCCCTCACATGCAACAGGAAAGCAGGGGGAGGGAACCTGGGATTATGGAGCTGGGCCAAACAAGACTTTCAGCCATGACCACTGTGGTTCAGGTGGCTGGTTCTCTCCCAATCAGTCGGGGCACGTGCGTGGGTTGCAGGTGTGGCGTGTGCAGGAGGCGGATAATTGATGTTTCTCTTCACATCGATGTTTCTCTCTCTCTTCCTCCCCCTCCCTTCCCTTCTCTCTAAAAATAAATAAGTAAAATCTTTTTAAAAAACAAAGAAGAAGACTCTTCAGGTGAAATCTTAAGGAAAGCTCAGTCTATAGTTGGCTTTAGATTTTTAACTCTGAAGGCCCCTGAGAGTCTATTAGAGTGCTAAAAATGTTCTGTATTTTGATTTGGATGGTGATTGCAAGGGAGAGATAGACTTTTTAAGATTGGATTAAAAAACAAAACAAAATCCTAGGCCTATTACATTATTCATTATGTCTTTTCAAAAGCATAAAAATTATCTACCTTGTATTTCCCATTTATAGTGTTTTTGTTGGTGTGATCTCATTTCTCTCTCTCTCTCTCTCTTCTCTTCTCTTCTCTTCTCTCTCTCTCTCTCTCTCTCTCTATCTCTCTCTCACCGGAGGGCATTTTCATTTTTTTTTTGCAATGTATGGTTGCCTTCCACCTGCCTCCAGCTATGGACCTGGCTGGAGACCTGGCTTGCAACTAGGTTACGTATGCACTGGCTGGGAATCAAACCAGCAACCTTTGGGTTCACAGGCCGATGCCTTATCCACTGTGCCACTAGCCAGGGCCTCATTTGCTTTTTTTGAGAAAGGAAGAGAGAGAATGAAACATTGATGTGAGAGAAGCATTGATTATTTGCCTTTCCATGCACCCAAACCAGGAATCCACAATGGGCCAGGGGCGGCACATGTCCATGCCCAAATGGCGATGAACCCTGACTGGAAATTGAACCCACAAACTTTTGTTATAGGATGATGGTCCAAGCACTGACCCATACTAGCCAGGGCTCATTTGTTTCTCTTAATAAGCCTAGGTTAATTAGAATTTTATGCCAGAAACTCAAACTCAAGTGGATAAAATAACTTGTTCCAAATCGGAGCCAGAATTTGAATAGGATCTCTCCTCACTTGTAGTTCAGCTCTATTCCCATTACTCCAAACTAGTTTAAAATTGGGAGCTATTAATTCCATATTCTAACTGCAGTTGTGCCAAGAAGGCCCAAGAGGCAGCTACTTCTAATGTAAACTTTTTTCCATTCAGTCCAGCCAAACCTCCATCTACCATGTGCCAGGCAAAGATCAGCTCCTGGGGGACCTGCTGAGGGGACACCTCCCATACCTTCAAAGAGCTCATGGGCCAGTGGACGAGATAGGTTGTGAAAATCTGGACATGGCTGAAACAGATTATGAAATTGGGGCTATGCTAGTGATACAACGGGTGATAGGAAGACAAATGAGGCAACCATGGTTTTCAGTGGGAATTCATCTCATCCCCAATACATTATGCTCTCTTGAGGACCAGTCTGGGTGGCTACCAACTTGCTACCAAAATTTCTTGGCTCCTGAAGAAGCTGATTCTATGCACTTTTCCAGGTAATTTTTGTGCTTCTTTTTCACATATCTCTTGGACCTAACTTGGGAAGGCAAGCGGAGCCTTGGAGTTTTACTCATCAACAATCCCTTCTTCTCTGAGCTTGCTTCTGAGACTGTTAGGCATCAGCTGGAAGATGAATGAAAATACTGGGTTTCGTTGACAAGGATCAAAGTTTCTGAGATTTCTGCCTGGTAAAAGTCCTAAGGAGACCAACTCACCTGGATCTCTCCTTGGAGTCCAGCAGGTATAATAGGAGCACAAGTTTAGCCCAGATGAGCCCAGAAGTGGTCCTGCTCTGCCTCTCTCCACTGCTACTACCAAAGCTTTGTTTCTTCCTCTAAACATGGTCATACCTGCCTCACAGGGCTGCCCTGAGAATGAAATGAGAGCACCTATGGGTGCTGTTTTAATTGGCATTGAATTCCTGCCTTGAGGAGATCTTACAGAGTTTCTCTTGAAAGCTCTGAAGAGGCCCTGGCTGAGTGGCTAGGTTGTTTGGAGCGCCGTCCCGTTTTCTGAAAGGTTGCGGGTTCAATTCCCAGTCAGCACACATAACAAGATTGCATGTTCAATCCCTGGTTAGGGCACATGCAGGAGGCAACCAAAAAGATGTTTCTCTTTCACATCTCTCTGTGTCTCTCCCCCTCTCTTTCTCTCTCTCTCCTCTTCCTCTCTCTCAAATCAATAAGCATATCCTTAGGTGAAGAGTTTTTTTTTTTTTTTAATTAAAAAGGTCTGCAGTAGATTCATTGGGTATTGCATTTACATAAATGTCACTCTTTAAGTTGCCCTCTTTGAAGATTACTTCACACTCCTTAAATGCTAGACTTGTCTATTTAAATTCCAGAACAGATGGCTTTGCTTTTGGAAACTCCAGTGTGACCTCTAAGGCTATAGTGCTATGCTACCCTAAGGAGAATTGCTTGAAAAGGTGCAATTCACATTCACACAGCACAGATGAGACGTGGGTGAAACGGTGACTGGCTGGGGCCCCAACCATGTTCTCACCTGGCCCTGTCGGCTCATGCACAGTTAGCCATTCAAACAGAATTCAGCTTCTTAAAGTACAACAGCTCCAGAGGCCCACAGTGTGGACCAGAGGCTAGGGAGAAATAGTCACAGAATAAGAAAAGCCTTATGAGGTTAATGCTTCTTCCACATCGATGTTTCATTCTCTCTCTTCCTTTCTCTAAAAAAGCAAATAAGGCAATGGCTGGTGGCACAGTGGATAAGGCACCAGCCTGTGAACCCAAAGGTCACTGGTTTGATTCCCAGCCAGGGCACATGACCAGGTTGCAAGCCAGGTCTCCAGCCAGGTCCATAGCTGCAGGAAGGTGAAAGGCAACCATACATTGATGTTTCTCTCCCTCTCTGCCTCTCTCTCTAAAGACAATAATAAAATCTTTTTTTTTTTTTTTAATGTATAAGCCTCAGGAAAAAGCAAGCCCCCAAATCCCTCACCACCAATGAGTGTGTACACAGTTTAGCCCGGAACCCCTTGTCCATGCTTGGTGATATGGAAAGCGGGTGACCTCTCTTAAGTAGCATTAAATTGCCATTCAGTCTTTTAAGGAAGTGGGACAATGTAACCCCAGCCCTTGCAAATGAGGAGTTTTATTTCCTGATCCCTCACACCTCCTCTCAGACCATTTCTAGGTCTCCCATGCTCCTCTTGGATCTGGAAGCCAATAAGAGACTCAGCAAACAAGTGTCTAAGCTCTGAGCAGCTGTTCATCATCTTTAAATGAAATAGAGATTGTCTAGGGCAGAGCCTTAATTACCAGGAGAAAATGTTCATCTGACTTTTCAGAAAATGTTAATGCATCTGTCTCTCTTTTTTCACCCAGAGGTAAAACAGTTTTGCCTTTAAAACAGGACTTAATATAACATGAAAAGAATTCTGGATCTTAAGAAGTGGCGGAATTGAGAGGGCAGGATTCACCCAAAGGAAAACTTACTACTTTGGCGTCTCAGATCCCAAATTACAGGCGGTGTGTACAGCCTGAAAAACTCCATTCAGCAGCTTGCCAAAGAGAGGCAATCTCTTTGTTTTCTCCGCCAAGGTTTAAAAACTTGGAAACGAACCCAGATTTCGTTTTGCCACGTGTACTGGGACCCACTGAGCCTGAGCCCTAACCTGGTGTATAACCTTTGAGGGCCAGCTCTAATCTTAGCATAAAGGCTTCCTAGGATCAAGGTGACCTCCCTCAGCAAATGTTTTTCTTGTCTGTCTCTCCCTGGCTCCCTGGGGTGGCCTTATGCAACTTCTCTTATCTGGGCAGGCACAAGAGGTAAGGGAATGTCCTTCCAAATATGGCTAATCTCTCTATCAGTCCTAGATCTCTGAGATTATGATGGTTAATTATACTTTGGGTTTGGGGAGCTCATTTTCCCCATGGTACATTCATGTCTCTGATTTCACCTTCCTGAAACCTTTTTGTCTGAGACACAACGTTCTCAGCCCACTTAACCCTTCAGCCCCAGTTTCCTTCATTTTAAAATGAAGTCGGGGACAGAACTGGTGGGGATAAGGGATCAGATGCTAGCAGCCTCTCTCTGTTAGGAAGACGAGCTGCTGGCCCACCTTTTGGGATGATTGTGAACACCTTGTTCACTTAACTTTCCTTTCCTTTGAGTCTGCTCCCCTGCTAGAAACTGTACTGAGTAACTCATCCTCTTTCCCAAATTTCTCTCTGGCCACCTGACTTATCTCAGAAACTTATCCACATTCCCACTTCCCGCCACAGAAGCAGGCCCCTCATTCCGAGTTCCCTTCATAATAGTGTGGTGACTGCTGCTCCCCTCCCACCTGGGCTCTCGGGGCCTCCTTCCTGCCTCTCCAGGCCTCACCCCCAAGACACCCTGACAAGGGACAGGTCACACTCTGGTCCTGCCGCTCCCAGGCCTGTTCTTGGTGAGGAGGGGCTTCCTTTGGCTCAGCATTTACAGCCAAGCCCTGACTCTTGGTTCCAGGACAGTCTTTGGCCCCAGGCCTAGGACAGCGAGTCACCTGCCTCCTGGGAGTGCACAGGAATGGGCCCTTCCCATGAGATGCAGGAAAACTCTATTACAAAGGTAATCTTGTTTTGTCATGTTGACAAGCAAAAGCAAGCCAGTGGGAGGGAGGCCAGTCCAGCCCCAGGAGGCAGTCCTGCTACTGCTAGCAGGCCAGCCTGGTAAACAGCTCAACGCCAGGTCTCTGAAGGCCCTGCCTTCAATGGATCTTCCAAACCATGGCCCATGTTTTTGTCTCCTGTTCCTTCTACCTAATGTGTAACATATTACACATTACACACATATGCATGTGCATAGACACACAAACACACAATACACATGCTCACATGCACGCACACATTCATGTAGACATGGTGTGCCAACACAGTGTTCTATTCATAATGAGGCTCAGAAGATTTTCCTGACTTGAGAACCCTTGAATTCTAAGAAAAGGGATTAGTGTCTGTCAGGATCAGGGCCAGCCCAGCATCATATATCTTTCTGGAGTGATAGGAAGTTCACCTCTTTCCCCCTACTTCATTATTCCTGAAGCTCCACCGATTAAAGAGTCATTCCTTTTGGCATCAAAGGTCTCCCAATCTTCAGAGGTCTCTTCTCCCCCGGTAAATTATAAGTAGCCAGGGAAGAAACTGCCATGGGCCCGCAACACCGATCTTGGCCCTAGATCAATTTTTCGGATGACTTGGTAGTGTGGGAGCGAGGCCCTGGAGAAGGGAAAGCAGAACAGACCTGTAGGGGAAGAATACGTACCCCAGAGAGAGGACAGAGGGACAGGGTGAAAGAGCACCCTTCTAAAAACGGGTTTCCCTTTCCTTTTCCACTTAAATGATACCGATCAATACAGAGAAGGTAAACTGTGCAAGAGAAAGCCTTTTAAAAATGGAAGAGCAGACAGCATCTTTGACAGCCATTTCCTGTTTGGTATCTCTCACCACAAACCTTCTCAGCCAAATAAATTAGCATAGGAAAACATTTTGGAGAAGGGTGTGGAAGAAACAGACTGAAAAATCAGGAAAAATAGCTCATCTGCTTTTCAGAAAAAAACACAATCTGAGGTGAGAGCCAGAGCCACCCAACTGGAGGGGCTCAGGGCACCCAAGAACATCAAGTCCCTCTCCTGTGCTGAACCTGGGGGAGGCAGAGGCCTAGAGAGGGGCCAAGATCCAGCCAATGGCAGAGCTAGGCTTGAAAGCTGTCCTGTGTTTTCTCCCTGCCTACGCCCACTCATCCTTTCTGACATCTGCTGACTTGGAACTGCTTCTGAGACCACTGAAGGTGAAGCTTAATTTCGCCTTGGGTAGAGGAGCCCTGTGTGAAAAGGAAGGTGAGGAATTCTATACACAACGTTTTCTACATTTTATCTTCACAATGAGCCTGAGAAACAAGGACTCACACCCCCATTTTACAAATGAGGAAATGGAGCCTCTGAGAAGAGGGTGAATGTGAGATAGCAACCCGATAGTGACAGAACTAGTTTGAAAGCCCATGCTTTCTACCAGCCTTTTCCCAGCCTAATTTCCACATGTTTCTGTGGAGAAACCTCCTCAGCTGCCCCACCAACAATAGCCCCTTAGCTCAGGTGACCTTCGCACACCTGGGACAGATGTGCAACATAGCCCGCCTCTGTCACAATGCCCCCAAAAAGAGGTTGCGTTGGTTCCTCAGTCCAACCCCAGAGGCTGGCTGGCACATAAATATTTGGGCTGGCACTGGATCCTCTCACTTTGGGTGTGTGTCCTGTTTTCTGTTTTCATTTGGTTTAGCTATTCCTCCCAGAAGTTAGAACAGAAAAGTTCCAAACTCAAAAACATCCTAACAGCTCTGCATGCTCAATATCAGGCTTGTTCTGTTCCAGAAAAGTCCACTGACTAATGCTCCAGGTGACAATTAAGCACTTTGCAAGGGTCTGCTGTTGGCACTTGACTCTGGGAGTAGGTGAAGCGTTACAGGAGTCAGTGGCAGAAGTGACTAGTTGTCCTCCAATACCCATTCTCTTTGTCTGTCTTTAATAACAGCACTCTAATTTTAGCTGAGTACACATATACCTGCCCAACTAGAGATGTCTTTCACAGTCTCCCTTGCAGCTGGGAATGACCATCTGAAAAAGATGTAGACAAGAGAATATGCACAGAAATGATTTTCCCCCCTCTCGTCATGTCCTTTAAAAAAAGTGCATGTTGACTTGTCTGTTCTCCTTTCTACTGGCTGGAATATAATGTGATGACAAGGGCAGGAGCAGCCACTTTGGACCATAGAACCAATCCCAGCCCTATACTGCTCACCTCTGGGCTTTTAGTGGGGAAAAAAAAAAATTAAAATATAGTGTCTTAAGACACTATATTTTTGGGTTTTCTGACCCACTAACCTAGACTAAACCCTAATTTATGCACTAAGGTACATAATAAATCTCTAAATTGGGGTACATAGTATACAGCACTTTTGAAATATATATGATCTTAATACTTATTTTTCAAAATAGGCTAGGAATTTACTACTTAAAATGCATCTTGGGAAACTGAAAACATTTTTTTCAGCATCTCAGAATCCCAAGCTGTGACTTAGCCCACAAGCTCTGCTTGTCCCCAGTTATTTACCCAACAGAGATTTATAGAATGTAAACTCTTCTCCCCCAAACACTTTTCTAAAAGAATCCACTTCATCTCCCAAAACTACTGACCCTCACTACAGGTCGCATACCTTGCACTAACTTGGAGAGTTTGTGTTCCAGGACACCATAAAGAAACAGCTGCCAAACGCAACTAGGTCCTCAATTCCAAAAATGGCTGGTAATAAAAATTATACTGGTAATGAACAACCAGCCAGTGGTGTCCTGATGAAAAAAAGATTTATCCAAAGCAGCTAAAGCCTCCCAATTATGAGCAAGAAACAGTTCTAGGTCATGGAAAACACTGCCACAGCTAACATCATATTTTATGGTAAACAACAACACATTTTCCCTCTAAGTTCAGGAAGAATTTAAGGATGTGCCTGTCCTCTCACCTCTTGTTTTCAACATTGTGCTAGAAGTTCTACCTAGGGCAATTAAGGCAAAAAAATTAAGAAAGCATTCATATTGGAAAGGAAGAAGTAAAACTATTTCTATGTGTAAATGGTACAATTTTGTATATAAACCCATTAAAAAACCTATTAGAATTAATAACAAGTATACCAGGGTTGCAGGGTACAAAAATCAATAAGCAAAACTCAGGTGTATTTTTTATAGCAAGAAACAATCTGAAAATAAAATTAAGAAAACAATTTCACTTACAATAACATCAAAAAGAATATTAGGAATAATTTGACAAAAGAAGTATAAGATTCATGCACTGAAAACTACAAAACATAGTTGAAAGAAATTAATAAGACCTAAATAAATTAAAAGACATTTTCTGTTCATGGATTGAAAGGAAAACAATGTTGCTAAGATAGCAATACTCCCCCAAACTGATCTATATATTCCATGCAATCTCTCTGGAAATCCCAGCTGCCTTTTTTGCAGAATGGACAAGATGAACCTAAAATTTATATGGAAATACAGAATAACAAAGTCAGAGACTCATACTTTCTGATTTCAAAACATACTGCAAAGCTATAGTAATCAAGATTGTGTAGTACTAGAATAAAGTTGGACATATAGATCACTGGACTAGGATTGAGAGTCCAGAAATAAACCCATACATTTATAGCCAATTGATCTTCAACAACTCAATGGGGAAAAGATACTACTATGCTACTTAGATAATATTTACATACAAAAGAAGGAAATCGGTGTTATTTGCAACACAATAGATAGATCTTGAAATTATTATGTTATTGAAATAAGCCATATGAAAAAGACAAGAACATGATTTCACTCATATGTGGGACATAAAACAGAAAGCAACAAATGAACAAACAAAATAACAACAAAAACTCATTAACACAGACAACCAGCAGTACGGTGGTTACCAGAGGGAAGGAGATAAAGGGAGGTTGAAGAGGGTGAAAGGAGTCAAATATATGGTGACTGAAGAAGACTGAACTTTGGGTGATGAGTATACAATGTAATGTAAGATAATGTGTTATAATATTGTATACTTGAAACTTATATAATCTTATTAATCAATATCACCCAAGAAATTTAATAATAAAAAAGAATGGAGTTAGCCCTGTCTGGGTGACTCAGTTGGATGAAGCATCATCCCATACCAAAAGGTTGTTGGTTCGATCTCAAATTGGGGCATACACCTAGGTTGCAGGTCTAATCTCCTGTTGGAATGCATACAGGAGGCAACTGATTAATGTTTCTCATTTCAAAGTTTCTTCTCTCTCTCTCCTCCTACCCCACCTCTAAAATCAATCAACATATCTTGGGTGAGAATTTTAAAAATAAAAATAAATTTAAAAATTAAAAAAGAATGGAGCTGGATCCCTAACTCACATTGTATAAAAATATTAATTCAGAGCCCTGGCTGGTGGCACAGTGGAAAAGGTGCTGGCCTGTGACCCAAAGGTCGCTGGTTCGATTCCCAGCCAGGGCAACATAACCAGGTTGCAAGCCAGGTCTCTAGCCATATCCATAGCTGGAGGCAGGTGAAAGGCAACCATACATTGATGCTTCTCTCCCTCTCTGCCTCTCTCCCTTCCCCTCTCTCTGAAAAATAATAAATTTATATATATATTCAGAGTACATCAAAGACCTAAATGTGAGATTTATATAATATGAGAGCTGCATAACTTTATACAACTCTTAGAAGAAAACGTACAAATAACTGTTTGTGACCTTGAAGCAGGCAGTGGTTTCTTGGATATGACACTAGAAGCACAAGTAACAAAAGAAAAAAATTGGACTTTATTAAAGGTTAGAACTTTTGTGCTTCAAAGGACAAAATAGAATATTTGCAAATCATAGGTCTTATAAGGGTCTTATATATAAAATACATAGAAAATTCCTTCAACTCAACAGTAATAAAGATAACCTAACTAAAAAATGGGCAAAGGATTTGAATAGACATTTCTCTAGAGATCTACAAATGGCCAAAAAAGTACATGAATAGATGCTTGACATCACTATGGGGGAACTGCATATTAAAACTACAATAAGATATAGCTTTTCACCTACTAGAATAGCAATATTAAAAAAGATAGCTATTAACAAGTGTTGGAGAGAATGTAGAAAAATTGGAATGCTTATATATTGGTAGTGGGAATGTAAAATGTTGCAGCTGCTATAGAAAAGTTAAACAGAGTTATCATATGACCTACAAATTCTACTCATTAGGAATTCTACTCATTATATACTATAGAGAAATTAAAGCATAAATCCACAAAATGAATATATAAGGTATATCCATATGGTGGATTATTATTCAGTTATGAAAAGGAATGAAGTACTGATTCATATATGACATGGATGGACCTTATAAGTATGATAAGTAAAAGAAACCAGATACAAAAGGCTACATATTGCATAATTCCATTCATATGAAATATCCAGAATATGCAAATCCGTAAACACAGAATTAGATAGTAGTGATTATACAGCTCTGTATGTAAGTATACTAAAAATCACTGATTTGTAACCTTTAAAAGGATGATTATCAGAGTATGTGAATTATATCTCAATAAAGAAATAAAGAAAATATATGGGTTCACCCCAAAAGCTTTCCCAGAAACTTGGAGAAAAGAGAAAGGTTTTTTAAAAGGCAGTTTAGTTTCTCAATGTCCTTTAAAAAAAAAAAAAAAAGATCAAATATTGTAGTTCACTTTTTTTTAAAGATTTAATTTACTATTTTCAGAGAGGGAGTAAGGGAGAGAGGCAAAGCAGGAGAAAAAGATATCATGTTTCCCCAACGGTTTGTTTTTAAGACTTTAGTTATTATTTTCAGAGAGAGGGGAAGGAAGAGAGGCAGAGAAGGAAAGAGACATCAGTGTATGGTTGCCTTTCACCTGCCTCCAGCTACAGACCTGGCTGGAGACCTGGTTTGCAACCTGGTTATGTGTGCTCTGGCTGGGAATCGAACTAGTAACCTTTAGGTTCACAGGCCGACACCTTATCCACTGTGCCACCAGCCAGGGCTGTGGTTCACTTTTGAAGATATAAATAAAACTATAAGTAGCTAAGTTTTAGATTTGTGACCTATAGAAACATAAGAATTGAAGTTTTTAAATTATTTGATTGGATTATCAAAGTGATACCTAGTTATTTTAGAAGTTTTTAAATAGAAAATTATAAATAAGAAAATTATGAACATTCCTGTTTTTACACCTCTCTCTCTCTTCCAAAAGAGGCAGATAGGAAATGGGGGATGAGCACTGGGTTCTACATGCAAAGCCTACACTATGGAAGATCTTGCATCTGGACCCTCTGGCCCCACTGAAGCCAGCTGAACATTAAGGCCAGCACCATCAACTATTCCAGAGATTTATAAGAGTATCACCATCTGTAAGTCTTCCAGCTTCCCAAACTTTCCCTCTCATTTAAGTCCTGGATTGTGAATGAAAATGGTATTTCCCTTAAATTGGAGGAGAGGAAAACAGAGGTAGAAGAGAAAATCAACTTCCATCAAAACTGCAATCCTCAATTTTGAAAATTTTCCATTAATCATATGTCAACATTTCCTTCTATTGTACAGAAATGAACGTCAAAGTAACATTTTATGTTTACCATCCTATGGTCTATTACAATTGGCAACATCCAAGGTCCTTATTAGGAGTCAAGAAGTATGTCATTCCCACTAGAATATTAGTTGAATGGTAATACAATAAGAAATTAAAAAATGAAAGCTCACAAAATAGACTCCAGTTCAAATTTTATTTGCATACAAAAATATATTATGAGAAAAGCATACCACTGTTTCCAACTATATATAATTACAAATATTTTCATAAAAGCACTTTAAATTACAAGAAAGCTATGTTTTAAGAGAATATACAATATTAGCATGGGTGGTGTGTTCTAATATGCTGCAAGCAGATTAAAAAAAAATAAAGTCAGTTTTACTGTTGAAATTGGCCAGAGATGAGCCAAAAGGCTAGTTTTAGCGCCAGCCTGAGAATGGTCTGGGGGTAGCTGAGTGCTCATCTCTGTTCCCTCTGGCAGCAAATTCTGTAGTTGATTATACCAGGTCCTCAGAGCTTTCTGGAGCTTCTCCTTTAGGATGAAAGGACCCAGAACTTCTCCCTTTCTCACATACCTGTAAATATGAGAGACAAGGTTATCCACTCGCAAAAGTTTACAATTCCTATGCTTAACCACCATCCCAGACATGCATCAAAACAGCAAACTTAATGGCAGGCTTCCCACATAACTGGTATGACTGGTCAGCCAGCTGCAACTTCCATGAAGTAGACAGGCTTGTTACATGGGTCTAATATAAACTGAGCTGCAATTACAAATGTCTCTGTTAAAACAGGTCTTGGTCTTCTGATGTAGGATGGAGCAGTATGTAAAAAAAAATGGGCAATCAAATCTGCAGGTTGAGCTACACAGGACTTTCCACTTAGTAATTAGGTCTAACCAGTTTTGGATTCAATTTTTTGTATTTTACCAAGCTATTAAACAGAGCATAGCATAAAATATTTATTGTGGAAAAATCAACTATTTCATTGAAAAAGTAAGGGGCTAGGACAAAATTCTCCAAGCCAGCTCTGTGATGGAACAAAGTCGTCTAAAAGTAGAGCTGCTGAATCGCTTATATCAGAAGCTCTAGCTGGTCCTTTGGCTCCTGTCCCTTCTTCTAGACTTCCCCTTACAGTTATGATAAAGTATCTTCAGTTTCCAACATTTTTGGACACACAAAGTGGGGTATCATTGTGTAATGTCCAAATAGGAAATCAGGTATCACATACTTAATGCAGGTGTTTCAGTAATTGGTGTGGGTCTTTGGTTACAAGGCCTCTCCAAGCCAACTGTCTCTCTTGGGACCCAACCCTCTGGGAGTCAGAGGCCACCAAGTCCCTGGATCTATCCTGGGAAAATTACCCTAGATGGATACCCTCTCATGCATGTACTCACTTGCTAATGTTCTGTCAAGATCAGCAATAAAGTCTTCTAGCTCTTTTGTGTCTCCTAGTTTGGCTGAAAAACAATAGCAAGAGTTCAGTTTCCCTATATCAGAGAGAGCTGATGACTCCCACGTCTTCCACAATTATGACACCCTGTTTTGCATCTCTGTATTTTCAGAGATGTCAGTAAAGGGTGTCCTGTACCAACCCCAAGTGTCTTTCCAATATTTACTCACAGTCAACTCAGAAACTTACTCTAAGGTGTAGTCTAAATGTTTATTTCATCCCCCACCCCTACCCCAGCAACTTGGAAGAAGAACCTTCCTTCAAGGCCTTCAAAGTTTGGGGAGGAGGCAGAGGGTGGTGAGAGGAGAAAGGAAGGAAATCAAGGTTTTGATTTTTTTAAATTGTGTAGGATATGAGTTATCAGTAAAAATACTTGATAAGCGTGGCCCTGTGTGGGACGGAGCCCCAGCTTCTGTGACTTCTGCTGCACTTCTCTCTCTGATGCTTCCTCGTTGGTGTGTCAACTTCCACCCTCAGCATCCCTCCCGCAAGAAATGCATGAAGAGCCACTGG